>JAOVVB010026950.1:0-15797 GCA_028570985.1 Heterobranchus longifilis | reverse complement strand
TCGCGAGAGTTCGTTGCTGAGACAGAAAAAGGTCTCAAACAAAGTTAATTTTCTCCTGATCTGTCCGTCTGAAAAATGCCATTTTAGTGTCTGAACGTTCGGGAGATACGTGGCTTCCTGTGAAAACTGGGTCCAATATTTACTTTGGTGACTATGGGGGCGAAAGGATCGATCATAATCTGTGTTCACGTTCTCCCATTGGAATCAATACACTCAAGAGTGGCT
Organism: Heterobranchus longifilis; assembly: GCA_028570985.1. Lineage (NCBI taxonomy): Eukaryota > Metazoa > Chordata > Actinopteri > Siluriformes > Clariidae > Heterobranchus > Heterobranchus longifilis. Next base: position 15,572 of record JAOVVB010026950.1, on the reverse strand, counting down.
GCTAGTCTGCTAAAGAGGCGGGGCCGTAATTAACACACACGACACAGATACAGGAAGTATCTCAGTGTCTCAGCCTTCGTTTAATAGCCCTTGATTTTTTTTTCTGCAACCAGTGTGCGTGTGCGTGCCTGTGTGTGTGTGTGCGTGACGTGGTCTGATGAGGGCTCGGTTTGGTAGTGGCGTGTGTTTTACACAGAAGGTAACATTACCAGCTTGGCCAGGATCAGTGCATCATTCATTAAGTCCAGTAGTGGAGTTTGTGTGTGAACGTTGTAAAAAGAGTAAGCAGCCTTCAGGCTCCTATGGAGAGGGTGATGCATCACGGTCGAGGGCAGAGTGTAGAAACTAGTGAAATCTGTCAGCACACCGCCGGCACCCTGAGAAAGACAAAGAGGCGCAACGACTGTTTAAAACGGACAGAAGACTCAAACAACGGACGTTAACTTGTATCTCGAGGACAGAAACTCATTCCAGATACCTCTACTACAAATGTGTCAATTATGTTCTCCTGCGGCAAGAACCAGTGAGCCACCTCCTCTTCTCCCATGGAAGGTGCAAGCTGGAAACGTCTCAGGAATTTCTGTAGCAGCTCGGTGACCTGGCGGATGTCGCGCCTCTCCATCGGCCGCAGACCAGCGGTCTTGATGCTCTGTGCGGGGGTGCAGAGAGCAGAGAGAGAGAGAGAGAGAGAGAGAAAAAACAAAGTCGATATAAGTTCCTGCCATTAACAAAAGAATGGTAAAGAGAGATCCAGGACTGACAGGTGTAAGTGTTTTACATCTGGTAGTCTGTAGAGTTTCATGGTTCTTTGCAGGGTCATGTTTCTGCTCAGGTGGGAGAATTTAACTTCCACCAGCTTTCGGGGGTTCAAAGAACGATGCCAATACCTGACACAGAAAAAAAAAAGCAACAGAGAAAAAGAGTTAAGGAGTATTTGGTTTTAAATGACTTTCTGACACTATGTCTTATGTGTTTCATGTTTGAATACCTGCATGTAGACACAGGTTTGGGCAGTACCACTCCTGCTGTGTATACCGCCTGAAATATTCCTTCTATGTTCACCCTCCGTGTGATCTCTCTGATTAGCACCGGAGCAACGCGCTTTGAACGCAGCTTCTTATGGACACACAGGAAGTTGATTTCAACCATCCTCTTCAGTCTGGAGCAGCAGAAGGACACAGAAGAAGATGTGCATTGCAGAAAAATGGGTTTCGATTGCTTATTGAGTATGTGCAGGAATCCTAAAGTAATATCTTGTAAGATCTTTCCTTACGCTTTAAGACCTCATCGCCACTTCTGGTTCTAACATCAGCGACACACTTTAACTTACAACTATTTTGTTGATTGCACAACTAAACAGTCTTAGTTTGTGATAACTGTTCTTTCGGTTAAATGACTGAATGATCTACAAAATGTAAATAACGTAACATGTACATTTCCCAGCTGTGGGCTCAATAAAGTATATCTTATCTTGCAAAGAAAAGTTTTACAACATTTTTCCTTGACGAGGGAGTTTTTTTCCCTATCCAGGAGTGAAAACACACTGGATCCAGACCTTAATCCAGCTCTGTGGAGATAGGTCTGGCTACACAAGACTAGTGACTAACCCAATGCAAATGTATTAGAAAAGGTCCTAAGTCAAGCAGCAGTCAGTGGGTCAGTCAGTGAGCGCGCTAACACTTGTTCTTTTCAGATGACCTCAAATCGAGTGGGATTCCATAAATAAACAACACAGAATCCCATTACGTGCCTACGCAATGATTCAAGTCAGGCAAACTTTAGCATCCAACCTCTTTGCACAAATATACATTATTGAGAACAAGTAACAAAATGTAATACCTTGGAAAGGGGCCATCATTTTCGCTAAATTGATTTATCAACTTTTAATACAGTTTAAGACCCTGCGGACCCCCTTGTATTGACTCATGTCGCTGCTTTGCTCCAAAAGTCAATGATCAGTAATGAGTGCTCACGTGTCATAGATGCGTATATCTGCAGGGATGGCACTGATGAAGCCAACAAGCTTCTTATTTGAAGACACTCTCACTCCACAATGCCACTGTGGTAACCAGCCGGGAGGACGCAGGGCCCTGAGAGCGGAGGACACGTTTAGCGGGAGAGCTTGAATACTTGTGGTGAACATCTGATTAAACAAGAACAACATCAGAACTGAAAGCTTACCATTTGAGAAAGTTTGGTGAATAATCAAATCTGAACATGTTGTCGTCATCCTCCACATAGTTTTCATTTAACAACGTGTACAGCTCCTTCAGCTGAAACACACACACACACACAAACAATTCCTTTTGTGTATTGTTTCTACAAAATGTAAGTCATTTTTCAAGCAAAAATGGCAAAAATTTGATGGGTCCAGGGTCTCGCATGTGAAAATTCCCCACTTCTCACATTAAAACGTAATTTTTCGACTCTTGTTCGGACAAAACAAGACATTTGATGAGGTCACCTGGTGCTCTAGGAGGTTTATCAAGAAAATAATTATCAGCAGGTGAATTGATTAGTGTCTGTACTTACTACATCTGCATTGCTGAGATCCAGAGTGTCCCACATAAAGCCTTGAGGTAAGGAATATGGCTCCTGTCTAATGTTTTCTTTGTCTGCTTCTATCGGCCCGTGACTCGTCACCACCTCATCTGTAAAAATAGCACAGCTCTTGTCAAAGATGCAAAACCATTTTTTCAACCATCACATTTCTAATCTCTATAAACAGATATGTGCATATGAATGCAGAATCTGGAGGCAGCGAGACAAGATTTTGGAATCTGAAAGTGGTTTTCGTTTGTCGTCTGAGTAAATGGACTGTACTTATATAGTATTTTTTTTAGTCTTTATGACCACTCAAAGCACTTTACACTACTAGTCATTCACCCATTCACACCACATTCATTCACACAGGAGGATGGCACCATCAGGGGATATAAACATTCACACACACACTCACACGCCGATGGCTATGTCTTCAGTCAGTATCTGTCAGTATCTTGCCCAAGGATACTTCGACATGTAGACTGCAGGGGCCGGGGATCGAACCACCGACCTTCCGGTTAGTGGACGACCGCTCTACCGACTGAGGCACAGCCCCCACAAGTAGTACTGACCAATCACGTTTTGGTTGCATGCAGGTAAACATTCCGTGTGCAGAGTAAAAGAAGCAGAACGCATGGACTGAAATGCAAACTCGGAAACCAATCGGCTATCATCTGACTACGATTTGCATGTTTTTTTTAATTTGCATTCATATGCATCTGTTTATAGAGACGTCGTCTCTCAACTCCCAACTCCGTTCTCGCATCTCAAATAATTGCTAATCGGACTGTAAGCAATGACCGGCGCACGGAAGAGGAAGTCCTGGCCCGGATATTTGCTGGCTACACAGGAACCCCAGAAATATTGGCCGTTGACCCCAGAGGCTAAGTCTTTGTCAGACCGATAGCCGATGGGTTCCGAGATTGCCACATTTCCAATGGACCTGTAAATTTAGCATTTTGCTCAGACAAGTGTCTTTTTTAAATTGCTGACAGTTACATGGTCCAGTGTTGACCAGGCAAGCCCATGGCACTAACCCTCCTGCACAGACCTGACTCTTTGGCCAATAGTTGTCATGGAAACAGCTGAATCTAATGGCAGTAAACATGTCCAGCATATAGAAATTAAATTTCTATGGCCTGGACACACACTGAACTTGACGGCTGACATGTTTTTGGGACACTGGCTTTGAGCAGCACAGACTGTGACAACATGAAACCAGTAGATGGCACCGGTGCACAGAAACCGTGTTCAATAAAAATGATAAATCGCTGACAGCTGTAGTAATACTGTTTGAGTTAGGGAAGCAAATTAAACAATTTCCGTAATCATCAGTTGGCCAAGCTGTTGACTAATAATCACTGAGTCGTTAAGAGCTTACGAGGTACCAATTTTATTGAGGTTTCCTCAATAAAAGCTTTATTCAAACATGACATGGGATATATTTGCAGCTCAATTAAAATAAATTACATATAAATCACATAAACAATGCTCTTGCTCACTCTGCCTAGTCGGGACTTACTTAGCTTCGGCACGGGTTGGGTGTCCCAGAACTGGTACTTGTGCTTGGCTGCCTCATCGATGCTCTTTGCTGGACCCTGGCAGGACAGCAGCTCCATGGCTCTTTGGATGTCCTGCAGCTTCTGAATGGGCAGGCCAGGGTTCTACGTGTAGAGAGGGGGACATGTACACTAATAACAACAAAGACAGTGGGATTTAAGTACGAAGACAACATGAACGAACCGTTCCCTGTGTGACATGACATGCTGCAACACGTAGCACAGTTTGTACATACAGGGTTCCTACTCAAATTCCCAGACTTCTCGATAGATTTTTTCAGATCATATTTGATATTTGAGTACAAATATCTGTGTTTATTATCTGGTCCTGTTCTCTCATGGTACGTGTCGGCAGGGGGCGTTTTAGACGCGAGGGATCGCACCGCTTCCCTGCATTAGATGCTTATCCTGACACAGCAGTTGTCAAATTATCTTCCATGACGACTGACCAACAAAGAAAATAATCCAGGCTACACCCTCCTTACAACACTTTGCTGCACCTGATTGCACGCTTTCCCTCGTGGGCTGTCTACTCCAGGATTTCAAACCGGAGCGACGCGGCGGCTCGTTTGGCAACTTTCTCTTCTATTACGAAAATAGTGAACTAAAAAATGTGTTTCTGGAAACGTTTGAGGCGACAAATAAGCCACGCAGCTGCTGAATCTATCTTTATTTTAGATGGAAAACTGTAGAGTTTAAAGACAGTTTAAAAGATTTTCGTACATTTCGAGAGGCGGCGAGACTCGCTGGATGCCCTTGATTTGCATAACAAAGCCTAGACCTCAACTACATGCAAATGAGGAGCCGACAATGCGACACCCCCGTCTCTCGAAAACCTCGAAAGCAGCCGTGCAATGCACGGGGGTCTCTCTCCCAGAATGCATTGCACGGCTGCTTACATAGACAATGTATGGGTGGAAATGACGGTCCACGTGGACACGTACCACCACACAGTGGTAAACATTTTGGCTGTGCTGACTCCCTGCTCCAAAAGCCATGAAAAACACTCTGCTTGTATTTAATTTATTTTCAGAAATTCAGAATTTTATATTTTAGAATAGTCGCAATAGTCTGGAAACACAAATATTTTTTGCCAAATTTATCCAGACCTGCCATACTGCGTAAGAAACCTGTACATATCATCTGAATGTCCTACATAATTCAAATCTAGAGGACATGTGTGAGATCTATAAGCCTTTCAAATAAAAACCCAGTGCCTGACAGGGGGTGTTGAACACAAGTTCAAGCCACATTTGACTGTTCACACCAGATTATTGGTAACTGAGAAATGCTGGATCATCACTGCTCACAAAACACCCATTTCCACAACTGTTGTTAAACACTGTTATTGTGAGTATATTTACATAGACACTAGTATCCCTGCTTTTGAATCCGGTTATTGATATTCCAGTGATTCTAACAGTATCCAGGTTTGTTATTGTGGATGCTCATGTCTTGTTTTTTGCATTTTGTAATATTCCTGGTAAGTTGTAGTGTTGCCTGTTTCCAGTGTTTTTGTCTCTCGCTGCCTCAATTGGTGGAATCTGTAATTTTATAAATTAATTCTGTTTGATTTTCTTTCCTCATCTCATCAGCAGAAAGACGGGAGCGACTTTAAATGTGTCCTCTACACTACTGTCAGACTTTCATTTCAGTGTGCAATGCATTACGTTGTTTATCATCATGTTTTTTTCGTGTGTGTGTGTGTCATCATGGCAAAATGTGGTCCTGGAGACACCTACTGTAGCGGGAACTACCACAGAGGCAGTTTTGATTACTTTTCCAGGTGTTTATATGTCTGTCTGTGGACACATGTTGTCACTGCGTCACAACCGTGCAAGATGGAGTCACGAAACTTTACTTGTGTAGTTGAGATCAAAATGAAGGCCAAGTTCGAAGATGGGTGTGGTCCGAGGAAGGGCGCCGGAAGTAGGGGGTAGGAAGTAGGGAAGGGACCCCCCCACCTCCACCCACACACTTTATGCCCCTGGCCCAATTTGGCGTCGCGGCTGGTGTGATCCCATCGCAAGATGGTCTCTCTGTTCCACTAAATCCATGAAATTATACTTTTAATATATAATGCAGAAGGGTATTAGGATCAATACAAATTAGGAAACATTTGTGTTGCAATTTCTCCTGGGTTGAGCCCTTTTTTGAGTTAGATCGCCTGGACTAATAGGTCTGGCTACGTGAGACTACACGGATGGCAAACAAACAGGGTTTTCTTGGGTTGTTGCTTGTGTGCAAAAGGACTATTCTGTGTTTCCCTTCACCTCCTCCATCAGCCTGACAAGTGACTCCACGAGGTTAGTGGGCTGTGGTTTTGGATTTGCCATACTGAAAGGGACTCTGTGCACATTTCAGTGGGTCGTATCCTCACCTTTATCTCCTGAGAGTCAGAGGCAGAGTCAGACTTGGCTCCCCCCGAGCTTGGCTTCTCTTTCTTCCTCTTCTGCTTCTTCTTCTTCCTCTTGGCCCCCAAATCTCCCCCTGGACTCCTGCATGAACACAAACACACAGCAGCGCATCATTAAACAAGAGGCTGACTTTGTTTGACTCACGTTTGACTCTTGACACACACGCACGCGCGCGCGCGCACACACACACACAAAGCAGCAGTAAGCTAACGTTAGCTACCATAGCAACGAATGACAGCTGAGCTAGCCTACCGTTAGCTAACTAACGGTTTGTCTGACTGCCATCATGTCATTCAGTCAGGATGCTAGCTGAAACGGTTAAAACAACAAAAATGACAACGCCATACAGGCTTCAAATAAGCACTTCTCCCGTGGTTACTAGCTTGAAATGACGGCCTTGTAGCAAACACCCTGGTTGTGTTTGTGTCGGCTAACGTTAGCTAACTGCGCTAGCCATTCCCGACCGAGCACACACACAAACAGACTGCCTGAAATAACGTCTCCCAGTCGGACCGGACAGGCCATCCTCACCCCTGCATGTGCTCATTCTCCTCTTCGTTGTCTCCGTCTATCCCGCAGGTGTCCTGGTCGTCCAGCTCCAGGCTCTGCTGACTGGCCGCGGATTCACTGTCCTCCGCCATCATAAAAATGTTTTAAAAAAATTGCCAGCCACCGTATATGATAGAGATCACGGGCAACGGGCGAGAGATGGAAAAACAAAGAAAGTGCCGAAAGAAACCGCACCGCCTAGAGGCCAGTGGAGGGAAAACAGAGCTACATTTTCACCATTTTAGCGTGAAAAACTGTCCAAATTAAACTGTTATCTAATTTTAACATAAACAGAGCTCAAACTATCCCAGTTTTCTATGTGTCCGTTTGTGGTAGTTCAACACAGGCTTTTAGTTGTACATTATTTACATTATTTTATTCACTTATTTTATTCTATTTATTGTTGTCCAATTGTATTCTATTTTATTTTCTGTCATTTTATAATTATTATATAATATATAACATATTATGTCCCTCTCTTAGTTTTTTGTCTAGCTTTTATTATTGCAGCTTTTAAATATATTTAAACATTTTTATTTCACTCTGTTTTACTACAGTTATTATAGCTTTTAAATCTATTTTATTTACAAGAAGACATCTAATTTACATAACTATCTTGACCGCATCAACAAAATTGATTCAAACACAGATGGTCGTTATTTTACCATTAATAACACTTGATCCCAGTTTTAATATGAAGCGCTGTCATTCCCTTAAGTATTAACACAAAATGTTTGATATTGCTGACAAATCAATCTTCTCTTAGGAGGGGGTTCTAACGGATATAAAATAAACATGACATGAAAACCAGAGGAAATATAAACTTTCAGGCTGCAAAATGTCTTCTTTCATATTTCTTCAATTATACAAAACACAGACACAGCACACAAATCATTCCAGTTTGGCGGTTTATTCAGAATAATAAGCTTCAAATATAATGCAAGCAACCAAGTTACACACTCAGGATGCTGTACTGCAACTCCACCCTAGAACTGGATGTTGCTGTGGGGATACTAAGAGAGAAGAGGCCATTCACAACACCAACTCACACATCATTTTGACCAGGTAGAGGAAAGGAAATAACTATACACACTCTGTAATATGATTGCTATGACTATACGGAACTTGAGTGGATGTATGTTGATTATTTGTCAGCGATCTCACGCTGACACACACAACAAACTCACAGCCAGCAGCATCGCAGACGAACACCACCAGGCGCACGCAGACACATTCGAGACAAACATTCGCCCTCTACAAACACACAAATAAGAGAACGCACTGAAATGACCTGCAGTTTAGCTTCACATACAATCAGATGTAGCTTTATCTATCCCGTGCCACACTGAAAACTTCTGTAAATCCTTAACTGCTTACTCTAAGACAGATTGGTTGCCTTGCTGATTACTGTAGAGGATTTTACGATTGCAGCAGCTGGTAGACATTTTCTGAGATGTCTGCAGTGTAGCTTGTAATACGCTAGTGCTGAGGAAAGTTTACTGCATGCTTTCTTTCACAAGTGGGAGAGAAAGGGAGGGCTGAGGTAGAGGAGAAAAGCTGAAGGCAAAAGAAGGTGAGAAATAAATAATCTGTTCCACAAATTCGATGTAGAGTCAGGTTGTTCAAAGGCACTTGGAACATGAGGAACTGGTTAAAAAAAAAAAAAAAAAAAAATTAAGGCGAAACACAGCATGCAAAAATAGTTTGGTTTCAGGTAAAACATATGCAGTTTGTTTTTTGTAACTCTAACAATAAGGCGGGTGAAGAAGAAAAGCCCTTAACATATTCGAAGAAATAAAATAAGCCTATTTTTTTTTCGGGTAAAATACTTCATGTTGGCAATTAAAATCAGAGTGATTAAAATTACAAAAAAAGGCATCTCAAGCAGCCGTATAAAAGTGATGCATAGCCTTCAGAGCAAAAAAATATGCCAGTCAGTGGTTCAACAATTACAAAAACCCTTCATATTGTTACACCTCACAATTATTTTGGGTAGTTTCGTAGTGGTATTACATCCTTTACCCACCAGCGTCGTGGTGCGTCACATTATCTGTTGCAGTGCGGATAGTGGTTTCATTTCTTCAGTCCAAACTCGACCTCTTGTAGATCACGTGTACAGACGGGCTGGATTCAATTCTAGCGACAGACTTAAAACCGTTCAAAAGTACAGGATTCACATGTTTGTGTCAGAGCTGCTGATTCTTGTGCAGAAACACACGCCGAACGGCTTTTAATATCCTAACAGGCTGCGAAAAGAGAAGAATCACTTGCCGTATTTTGCACAGACGCTCCACTTAATGTTAAAAAGTAGGGTTATAATCTCACTTTAAAAGAAGTGTTCTTTTACCGTCAGTGGACTGAGGCCAATATGGCTCGAGAAAAAAAAAAAGAAAAAAAAAAAAAGGCTCCTGTAGTCTTTCATTTGTGAGAACCACCCATCGTCTGTTTCCACAACAGTTCCTTTATGCTTACAAAGGCTATTCATTTAAAAAAAAAAAAAAAAGGCATATATTTGTTGTGCATAAAATATAACATCCATTTGTCTCCTTCGGGCAATGTGAACGTCATTCCTGATGAGTGGTCTGTTTGTTGTGTCGTGAGGATAACAAAGTGGAGAACAACAGTGGTTATTTCATTAAGGGGGGGGACCTGGATGTTCATGAAGGATCTGAATCGTCCCTTCATGATCCGGACTAGAAGGGATCCCAGTGCTGAAATATTTTCTCAGTGCTCTATTAAGAAAAACAAAGGGCTTCAATTTAAATGGTCGTATCCTTCACGTCACGGGTCTGGGCAGAGGGAGTCATTGTTAAAGGAGTGGTTCACATTTTTTCCAAGTCTATCTCAAAACAAAAGTGACACGCCCATACGTACAGTTGAACAGTTTTGGTTGCTGTACTTGTTCCTCCCGTCTACACTAACAACAAACACCTGTCCTGTCCTAAAGGGATTTCAATGTAAGAGATGGGGGCACAAAAATCCACGGTCCTCGTTCTGTGCATTTGCAGTGTATCCATGCATGTGCAGACAGTTATCACTGGATTACTTTGATGCTGAGGAAAACTTAAAAACATGATGATTCTGGAGTTATAAGGAGCATCTTTTTCCCTACTAATGGACAATCAGAGATAATGATATCAGGAAGTGTTAAGTCACACTGAATCTAAAAGTATTATGTCTGCGTGTGAAGATGTGACTGAAGCCGGAAATATACTTGCCGTATGACCATCTGTTTGCATAGACTTGCGTAGCGTTAATTTCGGAGTGCGTACACAATGACACAAAACAAAACAGACGCAGAATAAGTGAGACAGTGTCATGCGTTCACGTACACGTATATCAGTGGCTTTAGTTATGACTCTGAGAAGAAGAGTTTGACTTTTTAAATTGCGGCAATTTTGCAGTTTTTAGAGATTTTAGGTATTTGTTTTCATTACTCTATCTACTTATTTGCCTCTTATGATTGTAACGCTGCAATTTCCTATTTGGATTAATAAAATCTTCTATCCATCTAAAAAAGACAGTAATTTTGGGGAGATCCCCCAGTGGATTTGTTTAACTCAGACTGGTAAATCCTCCGAGCCTGAATTTTTATCACTGTGGATTTTGTCCCCCATAATCTACATTGAAATTATGTACAGGAGGAACAATTACAGCGACCAAAAGCACTTTTGATGTACGTATGGGCACGTGAGTATTCTATTTCAGAAAAGATGTGAAGCTGTCCTTGAAGTGGTTCGCCTGTGGATCATTTGAGGTTGAAGGCCAGCAGGGGTCGCTCCTCTCTCCTCTGCCAGGGACTCTTCTTCTCCTCCTCCCCGTCCTCGTGTGATGCGTCGTCGTCAGGAGAGACGGACAGCAGCGTGTGGTCAGTCCTGAACGTCTCTCCCTCTGGCGTTGGCAGAGGAGGAGGAGGAGAAGCAGGGGATGAAGATGAAAGTGAGGGCGGCTCCTCTTGTATTTGTACCGCCTCCGCCTCCGCATCCCCCTGATCCCCTTCCTGACCCTCTGCGTCCTCCGACAGGGTGGGTCCCGTTTTACTGTCCTGTGGGCTGCATTTTGGCGTCTCCTCCTCGCTGCCTCCCGCGTCCAGATCATCCACGTACACCAGCTGCGTGTAGGCCGCGGCCGGCGCCGTGCCCTTCGACCTGTCTTTCTCAATCTCTCTCTCCTCCCGCCCTCCGTCTCTCCCCCTGCGGCCCACTCTCGGCTCGTTCAGGTCCACGCCGGAGTCCAGGCTGGCGTCGTTGCCGCGCCTCCCGCCGCTGCCTTGCTGACCTCCTCCGCCTGGCGCGTTGCTGTGGCAACCCGCCCGCTGGAGGTCGATGTAGGAGTGGCGAATGTGAGCGTTGGAGCGTCCGTCGAGTGAGACGAACCAGGCTCGAGGGTGAGGCAGAGGCTTCCCTCCTCTGAGCTCCATTAAAGTCTTTTCAGCCAACAACGTGTCCTCGCTGTTTATCTCCACCAGACCCGTTTCCCCGAGCGCTGCCGGGATAGACAGAGACTCCGACAGGCCGAGGCGTTCTCCGTCGCCCTGCTTGGCGGGACGCGGGGCGCAGTCGGCGGAGGTTTGCCCCAGGGGCTGCTGGGAATGTGAGGCATTGAGCTCAGCCTGGATGGTCTCCAAGTCGCTCTGCTGGTCAGTCTGCAGCAGGAGGGCCTGACCGGACAGAGGGTGCTCCCCGGGCAGGCGCATGTAGTGCGCCGGGATCACCAGCGTAGGACGCACCCGCGGGTAGCCTTCTCCTCCGCTCAGCAGGTCGACGGAGCCGCAGCAGAGCAGCTGGCCCGGCCGGGAGAGCAGCGGGGGGCTGGGGCGCTCCAGGTGGTCCACGGAGCGGGACAGAAGGTAGTCAGGTGCTCTGCACTCACACGCGTCCCCTCTGCTGGGGGAGTGCGGAGGAGAGGATGGGGAGACGCAATCGACGATCCCGACGCTGCTCAGCCGGTTGGCCGACACCTGGCCGTGATTGGCCGACGACAGCGGGTCTGACATCGGGTTGCTGGACGAGCAGACGGAGGTGTACGATTGACGGTAGCCTCTGTCCGTCCCGCACGAAAGGGCGGCCTTTAATTGGAACGTCTCCGCAGACTGCCGGTAGTCTCTGCTGCGAGGCGTCAGGTTGCCGAGAGATGAGCCGTGGTGGCTGTTGTTGCCGAGCGAGGAGCGGCTGTGTTTGCTGTGGTGGATGAGGCTGTGCTGACGATGATTGTCTTGGTGCTCATATGAGGAAGGCTTCAGCATCGGCGTGGTCATGTCGGGCTCAGTCGCCGTGGAAACAAGTTCCAGCTGCACCTGAAGGCAACAAAGTATTTAAGTGTAAGAAACATTTTTTTTTAAATGTACAATGTAAAGTAAGGTGTACAGTTTATAACGCAGACACAAACCAAGGAGAACATCATATCTATCAAAGTAATCGCATCATCGGGCTGCTCCATTATGGCAAAAATCATAACCACGATTATTTTGGCCAAGATTGAAAAAGCTATTTTTAACAGTGGATTACCTCGACTTTTAAATATAATTCAACTGAAAAACAAATAAATTAAAAAACAACAACTAGATAAATAATTAAAATTAATATATAACATATATACATTTAGATAAATAATATGCAAATATTAAATAAAAATAATATAATTCAACTGAAAAACAAATAAATTAAAAAACAACAACTAGATAAATAATTAAAATTAATATATAATATATATACATTTAGATAAATAATATACAAATATTAAATAAAAATAAATTAGATAAAAAATAAATATATATAATCATGTTTGTAACGTTGCACTTCCACAACCTACTGAAAACAAAAATAATAATATAAAAATAAACTAGATCAAATGTTATAGTGCACTGACATAACCTATTGAAAACTATATTCAATAGCATACTATACTATATTATTATACTATATTCAACATTTGCTGTAAAGGAAAGGGCGGCGCTATAATCGTTTTATCTCCATTATCTTGTTTTCATTGGAAGCCAAAATCATAATTGAAAATAAAATGTGATTAATCGCCCAGCCCCACTGTACCACAGACAAAATAAGAGAGCATTTTTGCAACACCATTGCTTCTTCATAGTTTGAGAAATTATTTTTTCTGCCCACCACAGGAATGTTAGATGAGGGGAGAATCCTCAGCGAGGCAGACGTTCCCTGACACATTCACTAGGACAGTGCATTGTAGACTAGTGATTCTCTGTAAGTCAGACAGACCTCGTTGCTGATGAGGTTCAGGTGGGACATGGAGGTGGCTTGGTCCCTCTTACTGCCGTCCAGACCGGAGGACAGCGTCAGCTTACGGTGAGACCCTCGAGGCTTCAAGCACCGACGCCTGCACAACACGGAGACACAACGGAGATTATGATTCAATCAGAGGAGTCCGTTTGACTTTAAATGCTTCTTCCCTACACATTATTGCGATTAAAGTGGAGAACAGAATTCCATGCTTTGCAGTAGTCTACTTTGTTTCCATTTAATGAACCAATCATTTTCAATCACTGCAGATGTGCTGCTGCAACCAAGACAGCTTACTGTATCACTCCATTTACACCTGGTATTAAAATGTGATCTGTATGTGTATCTGAACACAATGTGAGTCAGACTACCTCCAGATGTGGTCAGGCAGATCTGATCACAATCTGATCATGATACATTTACACCTTGCACTAACATGCGTTTTTCCCATTGACGCAAGCAATATTTAAAATATAATTTTCTAATGGATTGAAAATGAAAACCCCATCTGACAATTAATTAACCTGCTCAGTTTTTAATTGTCATCATCATAGAACACCCATGTTAGTGTTTTTTTAATTTTTAATTTTTATTAAAATGCAATAATCCAATTTGCATTTTCATTTTCACATACTAGCATGGGTGTTCTATGATGACAATTAAAAATTGAGCAGGTTAAGTCTTTGAAAATTAATTGTCAAATAGGGTTTTCATTTTCAATCCGTTAGAAAATTATATTTTCATTGTCATGTTAACTTAAATATTGCTTGCGTCAATGGAAAATAAGGTTGGAATGTTTATATTGCATTTTAATTTTCAAATTTGAATTAACATTTGAATATTGTCCACTGTACAGCGGGGTACAACATTGAAAATTAAATGTCAAACAGCGTTTCCATTTTCATTTTTACATGGTCATGGTCCATACGAGTATTCAAAAAATTAAAATGCAAATTTTTATTATTGCATTTTCTTTTTTTTTCTACTAAAATAACACACATATGTGGAAAATGATAATGCTATTGTGGAATTCCATTTTTCATTTTCAAGGTTACACTATTATTTTAATAAAGTCCCCTATGAGCTTCCGTAGTCCTTATTTTGGAGAGAAATCGATCAACTTGTGACAGTCTTTGCGGTGTAAAGTGTCTCACACACCTGCAGTAGTACAACAGGAGGCAGAGCAGGCAGAGCAGGATGAGAGCCATGCCTCCCAGTATCGCCAGCAGGAACACGGTGTGGTAAGTGCTGATGTCCTTCGCAAACACGGGACCTGTCGGACAGACGAGAGGTCAAGAGGTCATAAAGAAACCGCTTCGCTCATTATCAACTGTAAAACACTGCGTGTTGTGTTTTTTTTCCTGTCACAGTAAATATAATCTGTGTCAAAGCAGCCTCTCACCTGAGTGTAGTGGGGACATGGCGGCCACCCAATATCCCAACTGAGGAGCGATGTAGGTCAGACTGAGCTGGTTGCCCTCCCGCTGAACGTGACCCCAACTGCTCTTTATCCAGGCACCTGCACACACACACACACACACACACACACACATACACATACAATCACAGGGCTCCAAATCAAATTTCCCAACAATTATTACAACCAGGGTGCCTGTTCCCAGAGTGCATTAGAGACAAAGTGACAACTGACGAGGCCTGCAGCAACCTCCCCCTGACTCTCATTAAATCAGTACTGACACAGCAGCACTCGGCTACATTTAGATATCTGTCAAGTTTAAGTTATTTATGTTTAAGAAGAAGAATGTGTTACTGTGACAGAAGTAAACTCAATTAACACCAATGTATTTTTATTATATACATTTTCAGCACTTCCCAGCAGTATAAATGATGATAGAATAATTTAATTAATGCAACCTAGATAACAGGCATTAAAGATGCCCTAGTAGGGGTCGGGACCCTCAGTTTGAGAACCACTGTTTATTTAGAGGAAACCCGAATCAAATGCTTTACAAGACTTTTCAAGATCTTTCTCAAAACGGTTTAGGATGGGAGGAGGAAATGGATGTGTATACTGTGAAAATGTTGTATTGTATTATTGCAACTATTGTTGTAATTGTACTTCCTTCCAATCCTTTGGGGGGAAAAATTATATATAGAAAAAAAGATCTTTTTCAAAATGCAGTCATGTTTTGGCAGTACCTAACTCTCCCACAGGGAGGCAGCATGCTCAGTTAAATATCACTGAGGGCCTATGAATAGCAGCACAATAGCAGCTCCAGTAGTGCCAGTAC
>JAOVVB010026920.1:0-15800 GCA_028570985.1 Heterobranchus longifilis | reverse complement strand
GATACGATACTACGATACGATACTACGATACAATACTACAATACGATGATACGATACTACGATATGATACTACGATATGATACTACGATACGATACTACGATACGATACTACGATACGATACTACGACACGACACGATACGATACAATGCGATGCGATGCGATACAACATGATACAATACGATACAATATGATACAATACGATGCGATGCAATATGATACAATACTACGATATGATACGATCGCAATATGATAAGTTTCTCAGAAAATCAGATGTGTATTTGTGTGCATGCATGTAAACATACATTGTGTATAGATGGAAAATATATATATTTTTTTCTGATTTCACTTAAAACTGTTATGTTAATTTTGCACTAAAGTTCTTAATTAAATAAACCACCTAGTATTCAGTGCTTGTTGAGAGCACAGAGATCCCGGGGTATTGGATAATTCAGGCAGGGAGGAAATAACTAATGTGAGGCAAAATGCATCTATTGCTTATTACAGTGGTTCCCAAACTGCGGGGTGGGACCCCCTAGGGGGGGCCCGGAGTGATAACAGGGTGGGCGCGGCGAGGCAAAATATAAATAAATGCTACATGTTTCTGCTGCTCTGCTATCAAAGCATGGACACGTTAGTGACAGGACTGCAGGTAAATGTAAAGCAGATGATGGATCTTCACCAAACATCACAACTACCAAAACAAAGAAGAAAATACGACGAGGCATAAAAATTGTCACACTGAATTTGCTGTTCTGTAATAACTGCAAGCAAAGTTTCAAATACATTCTATAGAAGTTTGCAAGCAAAGGACGTGTCTTAAGAGTGTGGTTGTGTTTATGCATTGCAGGGGGGGCTTGAAAATATTTTTATCTACATAAGGGGGGGCCTTGCAAAAAAAGTTTGGGACCCACTGGCTTGTTGTCTGTCTGCCTTGTAGCCGGTGTCCAGTACAGAAGAAACTGATGCTTCTTCACACACAGAACAGGAAGAGAGTCATGCTGCTCTTCAACTACAGGAAATAACCTCTGTGCTGATGACGCAGGTCTCAGGGGAATGCTCGGCAACTTCTGTAGATCTGAAGCATACTGTACACTCTGTAACTGCATGAGCGGCGGCAGGGCTGTGCAAAGCCGTGCAGCATGTTGCAGCACGGACACACACACATCCACACAGTCACACGTTTCTTTGAGTGCTGTTTTGTGCCAATACATTAAAAGTAAGGATTGTGTTCATAACTAAATCATCAAAAGCAGCTATATATCTCCTCTCCCTCAGCACCAGCTTACACACATGCACACAAACTAGATGTAAATCTGTAAAGCTGCCACTAGATGATATGTCTGTGCAGAGAGATCCCCACACCCCCCCCGCAACACGTCCAGCGGTCTGCCTAATTAGAGCCGAGCGCATCTGCGGGCAAGGGAGTCTGCGTCTGCACATGGATGGGGGATTTGGCCGAGAGCATTCATTCACTGTCTGCTGGGAAGGACAATGGAGAGGAGTGCAGATTGGATGTCTTGTTCCAAACTGTGCCGAGCGCTTTTCCCCGGCACAGAGGAAAGACAAGAATAATGCCGGTTGAATGTCCCATAGAGATGGATTTATTGGGACTATTGGTATTGGAAAATCCAGTTAGGGACTTAATCAAAACAAAGCGGCACCGAGCCGAGCCCGTAGGCCAGGCCAAACTGAGTCCAGCGCCGCCTGTTCTGTCCTTTACCTGTCCTCTACAGTCGTTTGTCCTTTGTCTCAACCACTGCTTCCCAACCTGGGGGTCGACACAGCGGGTGGTTGCGAGGCCTTCTTGATTTTAAGGGGTGTAAGACAACAGCTCGGTTGGAAAGTTAGATGTAGAATATTTTTAAATCTCCAGTCAGCTTTTAGCATGACATAATGTAGGGCCCCTGGCGAGGCTGGATTATGGACCAGGCCAGTGGGGCCAGTGCCCCGGGACCTCCGTGCCAGGGGGGCCTCCAACCCTCAGACCGTGTGTGGTGCGTGGCCCAAGACTTCTGAAGGAAGTTAAAGTCCAGGGCCCTCACTGCGCACTGCGCAAGCTAACCACTAGGCCGCTGGTTGCACATAGTGTGAGCTCACCACTAGGGCTCCCCCAGACTCCTCAACGCTTACAATGTGAGGGCCCCTGGGCCCCATGGTGTTTAAAATGTGAGCTTACCAGTAGGGCCCCTGGGCCCCTTAATGCTTTTCTCTGGTAGAATGTAGTCACCCAATGATACATGGCGTACTGCGCAGCATACTTGCTAACCCTCCCCATTTTCCCAGGATTCTCACATTTTTCATTGCCCTCTCCCGGTTTCCTCTCGGGGTCACAGTTCTCCCACATTTCTCTTGATTTATGACAAATTGTCTTTCCTGAGAATTAAAAGTAGTTGAGAATTAAAAAAATGCTGTTACATAATGTTGTTATTTTCATTCTTTCATTAAAAGCCACCAGAATGCAGGAAACAAAGTTTCAGAAACAATTTTTTTTTCTGTGGGACGACCCCCAGATGTCACCTTTGAGGTCTCAAGGTTGTCTCAAGTAAATACTGCGCAGGCATCAACACTTGAGGCTTATTGCCAAATGCAGCAATAATCTACTTTATGATTATGCATGAAGACATGACTCACCTTATAAGTAAGACGTTTTATTTTAATTTCTAGGCTATACTATTCATATAGGCTACTAACCTGTTACATTAGGCATTAATGTTCAGGACCCCAGGAAGACTAGAGGCACATGTATGTGTTTCTAATGGGGATCCTTAAATAAACAATAAACATTAGGCCAAACACAGCAACAATCTACTTTATAATTCATACATGGAGACGTGAGGGGGGGGCCTCCAAAAAGCATGTGCCCAGGGGCCTCACAGGACCATGATCTGGCCCTGCCCTATGGAATTTGTGTTATAGCTTTTTTTAAATTCTCAATTTTGCGATTCTGTTGTTACAGAAACTATAGGGCCATCAGTCTGTCGTGGGCCCCCGTCAAAAAGACAGACAATCACAGGATACATACATCTAAGTGCAATAGTTAGTCATTAGTCTCTCTTTATGATAAGAAATCCCTTATAAATTACTATTAGATTTTTGTTCTTGACACATCACCTTATGTTCTACTGCATTTGAAATGTATTTTCAAGATTTGCTCTTTTTTTTTTTTTTACATAACCAACCAATGAATCTCATGTAGCATATTCACTAATCCACTTTTCTGAGAACACAGCAACATTGTACATGAAACTTTTCTCTTTCACCCACACAGAAAATATGCACAATCGCACACGCACACACACACACACACACACACACACACACACACAGAGCTATCACCTCCCACCCACCAGCCTGGAAAATATTAACCTTTTCATCTCATGTCACCTTTGCGTCTAACTTCATGCATCACGCTCACATGCCTACAGACACATGCCACACTGCACACATGCACATTATGAGCTGGTGTTTAAGCACACACACACATGCACACACACAGATTCATACACAGGAACATACAGACACACAAGCGGCCGCACTTATCTCAGAGGAACTTGAGAGAATTCAGGGAGTGGAGAGTCATTTGGTTAAAGAGGACCAAACTGCAGGAAACGAGAATCATTGACCCTCCCTTGTGACTGAATTTACAATCTGCGCATGAAATCAGTTGAGGAGGAAAGAAAGAAAACAGAGAAAGTTAGCTGGAGAAGGAAATGTTTGAGCGTCTATAAATAGAAGACCCACGTTTGAAATGATTCTGAAAGGCATGCAGTCATTTATTATTCAGCTCTTATTGCTCCATGTTTATCACATAGAATGAGTCAAAGAAACATGCCTAGATTTATTTTCTGACAATAGCAGACTTATAAAACTAGTGGTGGGCTACATTGTGAGTTTGTGAAAGACGTACAAATTCTTTTTAGAAGCAGAATCAGAAATACTGTATTGATCAAATTGGGTTTCGTTACATTTGATCCATAGAAATATAGAGAAATGATAAAGAAATAGAAATGTGTAAACATGCATTCTCATAATCGCCAGAATAAATGTTGGCATTGTACATTTCTGTAAACCACAGATATGTTATAACATTTGTACGTTTCATATGTAGTGGATATGCTGAAACTTTATGTTTCAATTTTTAATTTTATGTTGTGACAAGGCTGTGGTTAAGGCGCAAAACCCAGGTTAGAAAAAGGAAAAGTTTTGGCTTTAAATACATGTTTTTGTTGCCAGAACAACAGCTACAAATGTCCCGATGTCTCGTTAAAAAATACCTGTTCATGTTGTGAGAACCACGACTAGAAATGTCCCGATGTCTCGTTAAAAAAACATGCATATTTTGATATATATATTGTTTTAGGTACATAAACTCTGATTTCCATGTGTTTTAATGCAGCATGAATGTATGAAATACTTGCAGAATGTGCTGCAGCATCATGCAACCAAATAAAAAGACACAGAACTGAATTTTTAAAGGTCCCATATTGTAAAAATTGAGATTCCATGTCTTCTTCTTTTTTGTTATAAAACAGGTCTAGGTGCTGTATAAATACTGTGAAAGTATCAAAACACTCATTCCATGTTGAAATGCACACAGTCCTTATTCAGAAACTGTGCCTTTAAATGAGCTGTCAGGGCTTCTGTAAGGTTGTGATGTCACAACTATACTATATACTGTAGGTAGAAAGTCCCGCTACAGTGCCGTTACAGTCATACCCCGGCTGCAATGATGAGACGCAGATGCGGAAGACCCGGAAACACTGACCAATCAGAGCAGGGCAGGCTTTTTTGGGAGGGGGTCTTAAAGAGACAGGCGCTAAAACTGAGTGAATTCAGACAGTATGAGAAAAATAAAGATCTTTTTGAACATTAAAGCATGTAAACATGTTCTAATAGAAACCCATAAATACAAGCATGAACCTGAAAATGAGCATACTGTGTCCCTAGTAGCTAGTAGATCAAATACTGCATTTGCCAAAAAAGTTGCTGTGTCCCTGTAAATCATAAATCAGATCCTCAAATGCAATAGCAAGCAATCTAATTGTCTTAGATCAGCACCTCTCTGCTTTGTGCGCCGTTTGACGTTTGTCCTCACACAAAGGGGCTTTGAATACTCTGTTAACCTTTTATTTAAGATTTTGTTTTAGCACAACCAACAATGACGACGGGAGGCTGCGTTTGAGCGCGAGGCATTAACGAAAACAAACAGCATATTGTGCAGCACGAAGAGGAGAGAAGGCTTTTGCATCGAGGAGGTGCACGGGGGCCTCATTCATAATTCAGAGGCGTCGCAGAGATATGAGAGAGGAGAACGCATCTGTCTGCATTACGCCAGCGTTGCCTCTGCGTTGCATCACCCTCCTGGGTGGTTCGTTTTCGAGAGTTTTAATACGCTCCCCTATCAGTTGCGCTCTGGCTGTGGCTAATTTCAGCCTCAGATAAGAGCCGTTATTTGTCACCCGGCTCCTTCGCCCTGTCACAAAGTGCCTGGAAATCTTTGAAGGAGTGCTGACTGCAGGAGCTGCTGTTTGTCTATACGTTACTTGTGACTGTACAGCATCACAAGTGTACAGATATTATGAATCCTCATGGAAACCCATCCCCCCCCATACACACACACACGTATAGCTGTCTCCCCACACAAAGAGAGGCGCATGTGCCTTATTACACACACATACACACACACACAGCTGGCTGCTGGTCTGTCTGACCTAGTTTATTTCTGTAGGCTGCTCTAATGGAGGGAGCGAGCGTGGTGTATTATCTGACTGCATCTGATTTGCATTTCTGCCCTGTCACTGGCAGATGGCACCAGAGGTCGAGAGCAGAACTTTTTGGAGGCCCCTGTCACACACACAACACATACTGCACGTACACACACACACGCACACACACACATGCACACACACATGCACAGACGCTTCACACATAACTTCCAGAAAAGCTGACTTACTACATACTAAATGCACTTTATATCAAGTAAAAATAATGTTGTATGCAGTGGTGGAATGCAACTAAGTACATTTACTCAAGTACTTCTGTGCAAAGGCAAAAGATGTTAACTTCAATTTGGTCAAAAATGACTTTGTCATTTTTGGAACAATAAAAAGCTGCTCTATCATGTAGACAAATATCCTGTGTTGCTTTTTGTGTTAAAAATAGTGGGTTGTTTTTCCCCTAAACTACGAAAAGTTCTGGAGGAATCAAGACACAATCCCTTAACTTCACTTAAGGTTGTCTGGCTTTGTTTCGCTGAGCTGAGAATGTTTTGTTGCACGCATAAAGTTACTGTTTTACCACGCTTACTTTAAGTCTGCATTCTGTCATACAGCACACATACACAAACGTCATATATGTATAAAGTAAGGTTTTGTTTTAAGTCAATACAAATATTATTTTACTCAATTGATCAATTTGGTCTTAATGATGTGAGTTGGTAATGTACCATCACAAGACAATCAAAGTAAAGTGGTTTAAAAACAAAAACCTACAAATTGATTTATTTATTCTTATTCATATTATGTTAAGTGGATAGTTTCATATCATCATACAGTATATTGTTTACTGTAATTAACAACAAAGTGAGAGATCTAATGGAAGTTAAGGACTTTTGCCGGCAGGACCCATTATTATTTTACAGACAATGCAAAGGCAGAGTACCTTAACTTCTGAATAAGGGTCAAAGGTCAAGTTTGAGCTCAATATTTTTGTGTAGATAAATGACTTCATTCAAAAAAAGAAAATCCACATTTCCAATACAATTAATTTAGCTGGACACCAAAACAACTTTAAAGTCCCTTTTCTCAGATCTACACTCAAGGACTTTTGCCTTAACTCTACTTAAGTACACATTTGAGGTACTTGTACTTTACTCCCGTCTTTTCTTTTCATGCCACTTTGTACTTCTATACTGCACTACATATCAGACAGAAATATTGCACTTTTCACTCCACAACATTTGTCTGACAGCTTTGGTTGCTATACTTCACAAATTAAGATTTTTGCACAGAAAACATGACGATTGACAGAAAATTAATTGGAAAAGATTTTGATTGTTTAAGTCATTTTTCATGTAAAAACATTTCATGGTTCCAGCTTTGTTTGTGCTGACTGTGCTGCATTTATTTTTAATAATTGTAATTGTAATGTATTTATAATAATTTTATTTTTTATAATTTTGAGGTTTGGACTTTCGTGTGTTACTTTTTTCACTCTTTTTTTTACAAACCAAACAATCAATTAATGGAGAAAATAATCAGCAGATTAATCCACAATGAAAATAATCATTAGTTAATAGTTAAAAGTCATAATAATCTAATGATACAATACATAATAGTATCATTCAATAGTAACACTCACATACTTTAGGTACATTTTCCTGATTATACTTCCATACTTTTACTTAAGTGACACTTTCAATGCAGGACTTTTACTTGTAACAGAGTATTTTTATGGTGAGGTATTAGTACTTTTACTGAAGTAAATGATCTGAATACTTCACTGTTTGTGTGTATAATAGAGACGTGCAGGTGCGTGCTGTACATATAGTGCAGAGGGGCGGAACGCGTGGTGCGTTTACACCCTCCGCTCTTTGCACTGTTCGTGCTTCATAGGAAGGAAGTGATGAATCACACTCACTTATTTGTGGTAGTGGTGTGTTCAAGTACAGATAGGGCCTCTCTTTCTCACTCTCTATCACGTACACACACACAGACACACAGACACACACACACAGACACACAGACACACACAGACACACGCTCCCTCTCTAGAAATCACAGAGGAAGTGAACAGACATGAAACCTCAGCACTTTGTCATTTTCTATCTGCTGTCATGGTTGAAATCATTCAGAAAGAACGTGATGTTGGGTTAATTGTGTGTTTACGTCTCCTGTATGTCATCAGAGCATGTAACACATCACAGAGATGACAGCTGACACTGTGCACCTTCTCTCTCTGCGTGTGTGTGTGTGTGTGTGCGCGAGATGCTTTTTATTCAATCTGATCAAATCTGCCTTTGTGTGTGTTGCAGAATGAACACGCGGTGGCTTTAAGGTATGACCTCTTGTGATTTATCCGACTTGTACTGGAGCTCACACAGAAATGCAACGTCACAGGTAGGGTTAGCTTATCGGTCCCATTCTTTCTCAATTCCGTTATTGATTCCTGATCAATTTTCCTACACAGGATTTCAGCGGTTTTATCTCTGGGTCTGAACACAGTGTAGAAAAGACGGTAATGTTATGATATGTACAGACATGCTGCTCTGTCGGGAAGCAGAGTGTCAAATACATGACATTAGTGGAATTTAAGAGTGTGTTGCGTAGAAATTAGTTTTCACCCTTACTTGCACCCTTCGTGAAATGAAGCCACACTATGGACCGTTTCTTCTCGGCGGTGTATTGGCAAGAATCTGGCGATTCATGATACATGGGTTACGATGCGATTTAATGTGATGTACTGCGATACAGTAAGCAAGGTGATGTGCTGCGACTTTTTAAAATCTACTTTTAGGAAAACTGTCATGTTATAAAGAACACACCACCACATGTTGGAGGGGAGTCAAAGAGTCAAATGGTTGAAGATAGATTACAACGCTGCTATCTAACAGTGGGGGGTTTAAACGACACAAAATGAACCACAATTTTTTCACATTTTGCATGTAAACTATGAATTAAAAATCGATACAGTATTTTTGAGAACCGATACAGTATCATAAAACATAATATCATGATACTCAAATGTATCGATATTTTCTTACACCCCTAGTTTCTCCCTCTCCACCATGACACCATGACAGCAGCGTAGACGCATGAGTTTGACGTCATTGTTTTGCAACGCACAAAAACATGCATTGATGAAAGGAATTGATAAGATCGGAGGTTTCTGATGGATCGGACAAGTTGGAACTCTATTCCCATCCATAATCGCAGGTGGTGTGTGTGTGTGTGTGTGTATGTGTGTGTGTGTGTCCTTTATGTATGTGGATGCATGCACTGACATTTATTTAGATATGTCAATGCATGCATCCACATACATAATATGTTAACATCTCGACTAGGAGCACGTTTTCATGTCATGCGTGAGATGTCAAAAATTAAAATGTGCACTTGGAAAATGTAGATATCCAAGCGTGCATGCACATGCACACACACACACACACCCACACACACGCACACACACACACACACACACACACACACACACACACTGTATTCATGCACATATGCACACAAAAGCCATCAGTCTTTATTTGGAGACAGGAAACATCAGGGTGTGCTCTTTCTCTCTCTCTCTCACACACACATGCACACGCACACACACACACACGCACATGCACACATACGCACGCGGGCGCACACACACACACGTAACCGTTATTTAAGGGTGTGGGGACATTTTCCATGCGGTTTGCGTGGTTAAGCTTTGCAATTGTAAAGTGTGAAAGAAAAAAAATCTGCCAGATCTGCTCTACGTAAAGACACAAATGGCTAAAGTGGAGTGGGGGTGAGAGCAATTAGATTTAGGCTCATTGAAGTGTTGGGCAAAAACTGGCATTAGAAAAAACACATCCTTGTCACGCGCCAGAGAATAACTTTTTTCCACGAGCTTTGGTTGCTTTCAGCTGAGATATAACGGTATAATTTCAATACTCTGAGTTCAAAATCAAGTTCAAACATACTTGTGCTTGAACCCCCCCCCCCCCTTCCTTCTTTTGCTTTCACAATTTTCTTTGACATGGCCATCTCCGCTCTGACTCATCCTTCAGGTCTCAAGTGTATTGTGGCAAACCGCCGTTGACTTCGCTCAATTTTAATATCCTTTTTCTCTCCTGTATCCTCGCTTTCTCCCTCTTTCCATATCCGTTTGCTCTGCGCCTGTCTCTCTTTAGTAAAGGTTAACTTCTAGTTCAATGTTAGATAGCTTTAAATAATGCATATTTCTAATTAAATATAAATGAGCTAGCTTTTTTTAAAAGAAAATATTGTAAATTACACAGTGTGTCAATCTTGTGAGCTGAATATAGTTCAATATTTGGACAGAAATGCCAGACGGGTAGAATTGAGTTCTTTCTGCATTCAATGTGGCCTTTCGTTTTTTTTTTTATAAGCACTAGAGAAGACTAGTCATTAACTCACAGGGAGCTAATTGTGTGGTTGGTGCTCCAGTTTAAAAGAGCAAAAGTCTGCGTGTGTTACATCAGAGTGCTTCAGCTCCTTGAATACAGGTAATGCAGGTCAGCAGCGGAGGAGTTCAGAAACGTTTCTCTGATGAAAATCTTTAGATATTTCACTGTGCTGCTGCAGGAACGAGTCCTAAAGGAGTTCAGGGTTTTCCCTAAACTCAGAGGTGGGCCACTGGTGTCTTATTGGCTGCCACCTTGGTTGAAAATGTATGGCAAAACTATTGCGTATTTCTGTTTTTGTGCTTTTTCATATTTAACAGTCAGCACAGAGCAACTGGCTTTGACCCAGCATGGCCCAAAAGCCTGGCTCAGGAGCACGCCTGATGGGATGTTGTGCGTACTCGAAACACAATCCCTCACATCATGTTGATTTCATAAAGCAGCCACTCTAATCGTGCACGCACAAATCGTGTACGCCGCGCATGCCATGCACATTTTCCAGCCTTTGCCACCTTTGTCTCAAAGAAATCCAGGGAAAACCCTGGAGTTAGCATTTTAGCACATTTAGCACGAGTTCCCTCGTCTGGAAGTCAGTGGGTTTTTTTAATGTGTTTTTGGTTAGATGCCTGAAATAAAGTCAGTTGTTAACACAAGCTTTAGGGCCTGTGTCCATTTAGCGTTTTTGTTTTTTTTTCTGGCAGAAAAGCGCTGGCAGTAGCCTGGCATCGCCAGATTTGTTTTGAAATTCGAAATGTGACTCTCAATTGATTTTCGATTTCCAACAGCGCAGACCTCTGGAGCTACAACCAATCAGAGCAACGACGCTGAGGTGGCAGGTAT
Source organism: Heterobranchus longifilis (assembly GCA_028570985.1). Lineage (NCBI taxonomy): Eukaryota > Metazoa > Chordata > Actinopteri > Siluriformes > Clariidae > Heterobranchus > Heterobranchus longifilis. Next base: position 4,833 of record JAOVVB010026920.1, on the reverse strand, counting down.
CAGCCAATCAGCATCTTTGTTTCAGTTTCGCCCACAACACACACAGCACCGTTACGTGCCGGCCGTTAGGTTCCGTTTTTAGTTTGTGGTGAAAGTTGCAAACTTTGTCTAATTACTGCTGCAAAGTAGGCTATCCCAAAATGTGTTTCTGAAAACATTTTATAAGCAATACAGTAACAGAATCTTGATTCATATTTGATCAGCACTGCCTAGTTTGACAGTTTGGTCTGAGTTTCATGCCTGGTGTGTTGCGCTGGATCCCAAAATCTACCAGCCACTCAACACATTACCATGCTTTCTTTTGGCTGGTGTGTGAAGCAAATCTAGCAGCCACTTGTATAGTTTACCAGCATTTGGCTGGTGCTAATTTCCAACCCTGAGCGCCAGTGATGACACAGCGGCTTTCTGAAAAGTTCAGAGATTTTTAACTTGAAGTGCTCAGAGCGGCCGCACAAAAAAGGCGGAGCGCTCTGAAAAAAACGCTTTTTCTCTAGGCGCCTGCATGTGGCCGGAAACGCTCTCTCCTCATTGGGATCAATTGAAAAAAAGATGCTGGTGCTCAGAAAAAAAAACGCTATACTGTATGGACCCAGGCCCAAAGAGATTTTGTTCCATGACATAAAATATGTCGGTAAATACCCCAGTTGTGAATTTTGAAGCTTTAACGTGTTAACAAAAGGCAGCTGTTAACAAGTGACTAAATGAGACTACAGAGGTTGTCAGCGTTTCCAGATGTACAATAATTATCGTATTTGTACGATAATTTGATCATTTTGACACTTAGTATATTAGTTGTAATCAGTCAGAGATCCTACCCGACATCTGTGTTTCTGCATCTTCTCATGTAACGTCTGACAGCCAATCACTGAAGAGAGTTTGTGCGAGACTGAGAAGAGATCTGCTAACACCTAACATCTAACATATGTGAAAAAAAGACACGAGTGCTGAATGAGAGGCGAAGAGGAGGAGGAGGAGGGCAGAGGCTTGATCTGTGGGCGATACCTCGTCTGAATAAATACGTGTTTTCTGAAATTCCACCTTTCTCTTGGTTGTGACTCTTGTACGATAATTTTGCTCAAAATATGATAATTTTAAGCCTCTGGTACGATACTTTAACATTTCCCTGGCAACGCTGGAGGTTGTCAGTTTAGTAATGGTGACGGTGCGTCATGTGACCGTGGTGTCGTCCGTTTATAGCCTAACATTAGCTTTTTGCCGATTGCATTTAAAAATCCTAAAAGTGGTGTTCATTAGTGAAGATTATCTTGCTGAACAAAACGTGGTGTAAGTATCATAAACTTTTGTTCGTTTATTTTCTGCAATGATCCAAATGGAAAAACCCCATTGGCTTTTTGTCGAGGGAACCCGTGGGGCGCCGCTTCCGGGTTGGCCTAGAAAAAAACAGACGTCACCCTGCGCCGCTCTATTTGTGCCCTTTTTTTTTATTTCGACAGCATCACAGCAGTGTCATCCTCACTTCAGGTGTGACAGTCTCAGGGGACGGCCGCATTTTGCGCTGTCACATCGCACCAGCAATTGTGTCATTTTTCACCTCAAAACCTGTTAGCTACGCAACAGTTTGTGCTTTTCGTGTCTCGTTTAATCGCCTGAAATGGATGCAAGTGGAACCGACATAAGCCTTCGTGTTTATCTGTTATCGTCCGCGGCTGTGAGCGCGTGCTACGGCCGTCCTCGCGTCCTCGCGTCCTCGCGTACGTGTTTCGGGATTCCGTGGGTGGGTACAGTCCGTGCCACGGATGTGGATAACGTGTGTGTGTGCTCGCTGTGTGTTCTCATTTTGACGGCCGCTTGCGATCAGTGTTTGTTTGGGGTTAAAAGCCCCCGTCTCTGAGGGTGTTAGCGGGGGTCATCTAAACCGGATCTGCAGCAGAATCGCTTGAGAGGCAGAAGCATAATCTGTAGCTGGCTTTGTGCTCCCAGATTAAAGTGATGATGTTTTAAACCTTTCTCACGGCCGCAATATGCCTTTGCTTCCCTCCCTGCTACTCAGTATGTGTGTGACAGCAGATCCACACGGCCGGGTTCAAGAAAAGGACACCTTCCTCGCTATTTATGAAACGGGGAGCTTTAGCACATTATCTGAGACGACGCACGCATGTTCTATTCATCTATTAATTTGCCATCAGCGTGGCGTAGCTATATCGTATCTTCTCCAGTGTTTGAGGGGAAACAGCTGCTAATCCTAATCCCCCCCGTCTCCCCCCACGGGATTCTGTCAAATCACAGGCCCTTTAAAAAGCTCTGGCTGGCTGGTTCCCGGGCTGGTTGAGTGGCTGGCTGACTGGCAGGCTCTAAATGAGAGGATGGACCGCGCTTACCCACTCCTGTGACTGACGTCCACTAGGCCTCCAGAAAGTATGTCACTTGTTTGTACAAGTATGTCCATACGCACACCAGACATTTCCATCGCACACCGCTTCTCCAGAGGTCCGATACGGTGGAAATAACTTCCCCCATAAACATTTGCAGACAAGAAGGAAGGTTTAAATAAATGCATACCATGCTGTCAAACAGATTAGAAAAAGAGACATTTTCGTTTACACGAGATGTAGGTTTACCCTAAACCCCCCCCCCCCACCCAAAAAAAACCTTCAATATTCTCATCTAAAAGGAACCAGGCCATTCTGATGTTGTCACAGGATTGATTGCGCTGATATGAGTGCCTGTCATCCTGATACATATGGGTCAGTAGGGGCATGCTGGCCCTGCTAGAAGGCGGTTATTATCGTATTGAATGGGGCTGACAGCCTACTGTGTTGACGGTTATTATGACGAGCAGCGGTGGAGGTCAGATGATGTAAAGAGCGTCCACACTCTGCGTAAGGAAAACTTAGGACTTTCACACAGGAGACCGGAGTTTGCGTCCCGGTTGAACATTTTTAACATCCAAACCATGATGCCAGCAGAAGTCACAGAAATGTAGATGTTTTTTTCTAAACGTACCGATGTGTCAGATGTTTTTTTGTTGTTTACTTAAAGTAAAACCGAAACCTACCGAACTTGTTATCAGCCTGTATTGAATGGGCTGGTATCATCCCCATTCAAAATGCTGATAAGAGCCTTCTGGATCTTCTAGTGTGGGGAGCCGGTCCCCACTGACCCATATGTATCAGGATGATAAGCATGTTATCAGCGCATTAAATCATGTGATAAGATTCGAAGCGGGTGAAGGAAACTGACGTACTATCTGGGCAGCTGTAGCTCAGGCGGTCCAGATGTTGACAACTGGTTGGTGGTTTAAACTTTTCTTTTCTTCTCCACATGTTTAATATTTTGGGAAATATGCAATTAGCTTGTTTGCTTAGCTTAGCATAAAGACTGGACACACGGGGAAACAGCTAGCTTCATCCAAAGGTTAAAAAGAAATCATGTCTTGTTGTCAATATGTGGTTTCCACGCAACCACTGGAAACTTCAGCAAGTCACCGCGTCCCGCCCATGGATGCCCCGTTAATTCCGCTGAAAGTTGCTCAGTGGCGCATGAAGCCAAAAAAAGTTTGACTTCAGGGTATATACCCGGATCAGGGCAGGCGTACTAACGTTTCCTTTAACCCGGCCTCCAAACAGAGGATGGTGTCAGGCACATTGACGTGAACGGAGGAAGGAAAATAACTCTGGATTCGGTTATTGATTTACAGATGTCTCTTTCACAATGTAAGTCTATGGGAAAAAGTCTTTTTGGGCCAGAGGGCATCACGTGACGGACCCAGAAGCCACTATGTCAAAAAAAGCCGATGCACTTCCTGGGTCCTTTCAAGAAATAGTCAGGCAGATAACCCCCCTTAAAACCACAACTTTCCATTTTTACACTTTGGTTTGCTAAGTCTGTTTCCATTGCACTTTGTCACATTTTGGTTTTGTCGACACACCAACTTTTCAACCACAGCCAAGTGTCTTTTTTTTTGCGATCTTTTGATTTTGAATAAAAAATTAGCATAAAAACCTGTGGATACAAGCGCAGTTATGGGGTAATTTTAAACCACAACCACAGAAAGTAGCAGAGCGGTCTCTGGATGCATCATCAGCAGAAGGTAATCAATTGAGAGTCACTGTGTTAAAAATGAACCAGAACTTGAGTGTGTCCAGATTTTGGATCCCTTATTCTGACTCCACAAGCTCTCAAAATCTACAGTAAATGCATTTTTTGATACCTCTCATGAACTGTAAAACCCTGAAGCAATTCCTCTTCTCTGAAACTCCATTTCTAACTTTCACTCTTTTAGCAGCACAAACACTAATATCGGTCTTGTCCATCAGTTCGCTCTCACATCAGTCATTTCAGATAATGACTCTCAGCTGGGGGAGACAGAGAGCGGAGGGACTCGGAGTATCAGCCGACATGCTGCGTCTCCCTCTCTTGTTCTTGGTATATAAGGATGAGACGGGGATGAGGAGTGCGCGGGTAACTATCAGTCATCAGCGTGAGGATTAGGGACTGTCATCAGCAGCCATATGCCTCATATTACCCTCATGGTGACACTAGATGGAGAGAGGGAGGAGAGCGAGGAGGAGGAGGAGGAGGAGGCTCGGGGGAAGGATTACGCCCGCTCTAAGATTTCAGGGTAAAAGTCAGGTAGAGAACAGAGCCTGTCAAAGTGATGTCTGATAAATGCACACACACTCTGGTGTTTGAACGGACATTTTTAAATGCACACAGATATACATGAAAGGCCTGCGGCAGGAGCACTTTTCACTACTGGCTTCCCTAAATACAATGCAAGTTCCTGTTGTAGAAATGTGTGTGTGTGTGTGTGTGTGTGTGTGTGTGTGTGTGTGCGTGTGTGTGTGTGTGTGTGTGTGTGCGTGCGTGTGT
>JAOVVB010026911.1:0-15801 GCA_028570985.1 Heterobranchus longifilis | reverse complement strand
ATTTTCATTCAGATATCTTGAGGTCAAGGGTCAAGGAACTCCTTTTGAAAATGACCATGCCAGTTTCTCTCGCAAAAAATGCAGCTTAACTTCGGAGCTTTATTTAGCCCCCTTCTCAACAAGCTAGCATAACATGGTTGGTGCCAGTGAATTCCTTAAATATTCTAGTTTCATATGATGAGTTTCAAAATCCAGCCTCTGAAAGACGGTATGTCGGCCAGGAGCGGTGTCGGAAAAAAACCAGCAAGGAGACTGAACATTTAGTAGCCTAGTACTGACATGTTTTAGATGATATGTCATGTTTGTAGTCGATGACTCATAGGTGAATGTTTGCATGTCACCTTCTTGGAGTCATCCAAGACCTCCATGTCACCCTCTCAAAAATAATCCCACACTTTGGATTTCCTGCCCGACATAGTTAACTGCAGGGACCAGCCGCAAATGCCTGACTGAGTGACTTCATGTGCCCGTCATTTCAAATTAAAAACCCTCACAAAAACCTCACACGCGGTCCAGCAAGGTTTTGACCTGATTTTGACAAGACGCAGCTCCCGAATTGCGTTTTTTGTTTTTTAAACTTCTGCGAATCCACCAATGAAAACTTAGTCGACTATTAGGGGGCGGCCCTAGTTCTCAACCTCTGAATGCAAACTTACACCAGCCAGCCTCATGCGAGGCTGCATCACTGAAAACTAGTCAAACCCGGCGGTTTCAGTCGTTTTGTCGGATGTCTTGTATATTTGCCCGTGTCGTCGTTGAAACATTGTCTTGCCTCTCCAGATTATAGCTAACCATTTGTCACTCGTTCACGAAGTATGATGTATTAAAATTGTCATTTTGAATGAAGACACACCACTTGACGCACAAAGGAAGCGATCTCATTAAACACGTTTGTGTCGTTTAGAAGCGCATGTCTTTTTAGATTCTGAAGCGGTTGCAGTAATGCAGCTCGTCGATTTAGTTGTTGAAACAGCACTACCGCCGTTCTCCTCTGCCACTCTGCTGTCCGGTGAGATCCCGTGTTCACGTGTGTGTCCACGGCACAGGAAGTGTTTCGATGTGTGGCCTGTTTTGTCAGCTGTTTGTTTGGCAGTAGGTTAGAGCAAACACAGTTGAATTAGTTAGAGCAGAATCTCTGCACGGGGCCCCGTGGCTTGCAGTTAAGGTCTACAAATAAAAAGCCAGGGCTTTGTAAGGACTTAAGAAGCCATTTCCCATCCAAATATCACTTGTTGTGAGTCACATCCACACACACTAGGCTAGTTGGATTTACTTTTCCAGAATGTTTCAACCGTTGAGGATCAACGCGTGATCTGCTCGCTTTGGGTTCGGCTTTAGTTTTGCGAACTGGAATTTTTGAGAGGTTCCCGTTACCTGACATCTTTCTTCGTAACAGCCTTTACTAACTGACAGGTTATTTTTCTTTTTATGCAAAAATGTCAAGGGCTTTTGTCACTCCATCCACAGTAACCCGAAATGACCCAGATTTAAGTTGTGTTGCCTTAAATGAATGATTTAATAAACGATGGACCGGTAGATGATGCTCTGACTGTTCCTCTGTCCCGTGGTTTGCTCTCGTCCCAGCTCCATCTTCACACCACAGTGCAGGAAAAGGGCCTCGGATGTTGTTTTCCTCACTTGAATGCTTTCTTGGACATATGGGGGCTCCTGTATGCCTGCAGTCTCCTGTTTGCTCATGTCTTACCCAGCTGCTGGTCCTCAAAAGTCTTTCATTTTTGAAAGCCCCACATGAACACATTCTCTTAAAATAATGTTGGGCACTGTGGTGTTATTACCCTAAATGTTTAAACCACGGGAAGACTGTCATGCCTCGTAAAAATGTATGCTTTCATGATGAATACACACTACATCAAAACCTTTTGAAAGGGGAACAGCCAGGCATTCATTTCCTGGCCCATTTAATACAGCACAACCTGAATTATTCTGCTGCAAAACCAAATTGACCATGCTCTTTTACATATATGTCTTTGTATACACATGCAATGTATTTTGTTGCATGTATGTATGAGTATGAGACCTATGGTTTTATCCATGATATGCTTGATCTATGGCTTCGACACTCTTATTAACCATTAAGAGATTTAAAAGACAAATATGGTGCTATCGGACCTCATATTGGGGTGGTCACAGCTCGTGACTGGTCATGCGGACTCATCGATCATATCATAACTTAAAGATGCTGCATGTAAGATTTTCTCTTGAGCGTGTTGCTGTGAAATGAGTTATGACGGCACATTTTAATACTGAAGGATGTGACTGTCATACAAACAGCAGCCCCCCCCCAGGAATCTGTGCTTTCATTAAGACTTTGGGATCAATTCCCTATGGGAAAAACAGAACGATATTCTTACGCATATAATGAAGGAGGACGAGTACCCGCAACACACGTGTCACAGGGGCTGCTGGAATGTACTGCTGATGGTCGTTATTACAATTTAACAGCAATATATTTTAAGAGAAAATCCTACATGTGTTACCTTTACTATCCTTGATATATGCAGATCTGTTCAACAGGTGTTTTATTTTTTCCTACCAGTGCAAGTCAACACCCCTGCAGGTTTGAAAGGACAAGAAGTCACACGTAGCCTCCCTCCCCTCGAATTTACTCCCTACACTGTGGCCCAACCTCACGGCCTAGTTTGTCAAAGTGTGATGTGTGTCGTTCGGTAGATAAGTGGCAGTAGTAACCGTTGCCTCTCCCGGAAGATTGGATGCTGCTTTTTCAGAGCGCATCCTCCGTTTTCCTTTAGCTGCTGAATCGTTTGACCTCTGAAAAGGGCAAGGTTTGATTTGTTGACTCGTGAAAAGGCCCTGTTGCCGAGGCCTTCACAGCCTCTCAAACTATGTCGAAGGTATGCATCTCCTATAATGGGACGCAGAGCTAATGTTTTACGTAGAACACGCAGAAAATAGTCCTGCTTCTGTACTGATTAACTGTTTTAAAGCATTGATACCTCATGGGATTTTATGGAACGACGTTTGTAGTTTTGTTGTAGCAGATTGTGTTTTGGTTCCATACCAGGGTTAGAGTTCAGCCTCAGCATTCCTTGTGCGGTCATTCTCATATTTCGTGGAATGCTCAAGCTCATGTTACCTTCGTATGTTTGACTGAACCAAAGATGCCAGCGGCCATGCCCAAATGCTGCTCTTCAGACCTGGCTTCCTGTCCTTCCAAAAGACTCCCCTGCAATTTGACAAAATGTTCTTTGTCTTTTTTTTTTTTTTTTTCTTTTTTTTTTTTGTGCGATTTCTCAACTGTCTTGACTTATTAAGCAACTCAATTTTTCAATGAATTTTCATTGAGTCTCTCTGAAGCCGTACATGGCATCAAGGATTGTTAAAAATGGTTGCAAATTGTTACTTGTTTTGTTTATTATTGTTGTTATTATTATTATTATTATTATTATTATTAGAGATATTAGTATTATGAGTATTATTATTATTATTATTATTATTATTATTATTATTATTATTGCTATAATTTACAAAAATGAAAATCCCATGGTGTGCCTCCTAGCTTTATGGGTTTATAAATGTTTTTTTCCCTAAAGACCAGCAGTTATACTTTGTATAAAAGATGGATTTTTCCTTATTTTTTATGCCATTAAAGATGAAAAAGCCTGTTTTCGTTACTCTGGACCCAGTAGCTGCACTGGTATACAATCGCACTGATAGATAAATAAATAAATAAAAAAGAATAAATGAATCAATAATAATAATGATAATGACAAATGAAATAAGAACTACAATAAACTTGTGTTTGAAGCTTTTATTAAAAAAAAATTTAAAAAGAAAATAAAAAAAGAAAATGACTGTTTTTGTACATCAAAATAAATTCTTTTCAAAAGAATATTTTGGATCTAGTTTCAAAATTATTTTAGTGGTTTTCTATGTTCTGAATTTTTGAGACACTGACTTCTAAGATGTGTCACTGTACAAAATGACTTTTTTCTGTTGCAGTGGCCTGATGGGCTGGGAGGGTTGCCTGGTGTAACTCCTCATACCAATTTTTCTTTCTTTTCCTTTCGATTTTTGGATCTTTTTTTTTTTTTTTCTTTAGTAACTTGAAAAATGTTGATGGAATAATATGAACTGGGAACTTCAAATCCATCCCCTGTAGAGCTAGACCCTTCCTCCTTTCCTATTGAATTGCTGTTAGTGTGACAAGACTTGAAATGGGCATTTATTATGATAGTATGACTCCAAAAGAAAAAATAAACAAAAATAAACAAACACACAAAAAACAAAAGAAATTAGCAAAAAAAAATTGCAAAACAAAAGTGTGGGGAGGGTTGAAAGAATATATATAGATGGGTTATCTGAGTATGTAAGCAATGGCTGTGAAGATAATGTAGTTTTAAACATTGTTATTACCTTTTAAAATCATTTATTCAATAAAAAAATACAAAATCAACTGAAAAGAGAACATGTGTCATTCTATTTTCTTTCAGCGCACACATCCACAGATACAGGATTTTTATGGTATTTCAACATTTCAAATAGTGTGAGTGGGTCACATTTACATCCAGAGAAGTTGATTTGTGATGGTTTATGGATTATGTCACTTGGTCAGTTACAGTTCTTTATTGATGCTCATATTCTGTCAACATTTTGTGTTTTTGTTCAGCAGTTTGCTCTAAGTGGTCAGGGTGGATGGCCTCAAATGAAATAACAGGACAATATTGGGGGAAAAAAAAGTTTGATGTGTAAGTGTTCTGGCCTCTTTTTTTTTCATGCCAATCGTGCTGTCGATAGTTTTCATTGGAGCTATTTTCTACTAAAGAAGCTCCATTAAAATTGTCTACAGTGAATTCTGGATTATCCTGGCTGTACATTTCATTCACACCTACAGTATTGGATTGGAGGCAGATATTTCAGAGAGAGAAACTTGTTAAAACCTGGGCAAATAAACAGCAAACCAGGGGATAGTCTTGTGTAGCCAGACCTATCTCCACAGCGCTGGTGGAGGAAGGTCTGGATTCAGTGCGCTTTCACTCCTGGATAGTAAAAGTTGTTTGTATTTCCTTAAACCAATCACAATCGTCCTGGGCGGCGCCACGCCCCAACAGTGCAAAATATTGTCGTAAGGGAACCCGTTTCGGTGCAACACCTACACGATATTCATATTCTTTGTAGATCTTTACAATCATCCACTGAAAGGACAGAGCAGGCCTGCCTTATTACATGATCCAAATATTTTTCAAAACCATTTTCAGTGTGTGGGTTGATAACTCGGAGGTTGTTGTTGTTTATTTTCCGTAGCGAAGGGACTGTGGGAACGGGAACACAAAGAGGAGGAGGAGGGGAGGGACTTCCTGTCCGCACAGGAAGTAAGGCACTGTTTGGTACAGACTACAATAGGGATAATTGAGAAAATTATGAGAAAATGTAATGACATCCCAGACCTGCTGGCATTGTCTGATAGTGCGCATTGATGTACCAGTGCCTTTTCTGCAACTGTGTGAAATGTCTGCAGCTGTCACACACTTTGATGGTGTTTGGACTAGCAGGAGAGCATGCAGGGCACATGCTCTGGCTGTGGGCTAAAATTAGGATTTTCTGGCTCTGATAAAAATGCCATTGAGTGCCCAAAACAAGCTATAAAACATCCTTTCACAAACCTACAGCATAAACTAAACAAGGGAGCTCGTTACTGAAAAAGTTCTTTCATGTGACAGCAGCAATATAATTTTGCCTTTTCATGACAAACTCCATCTGCTGATGAAGATCACGTGATACGATACTAAGCTCGCTACTAAGTGGAGGTTGAGGTGGAATTGTTTTGAAAGTGAATGCAGCTCTTGAATACATGTTGTAGTCCTTTCTGTCTTCTCTCTGATATTTCAGAACAATTATTCTAGAAATGTACTGTTATTTCACGTGTAGTATCTCAGGCTTAGCAACAGTAACCAAGGAGGACGGGACTTAGCGAAAGGGTCAATCTGGTAGGACATTCATGCCCCCCTCAGGATTAACTGTAATAACACTGACGTTCCCTTGAATTTCATCTCGTTCCATCATCAAGTCACAATTAAAATGTGTCCAATACTTTGGTTTATTCCAGTTTCACTGCTAATTATCAAACTGCTAACAAGCTAAACTGAGCTGGTAAATATTACCTGCTAAACATATGGTCATTGTGAGCATGTTAGCAAGCTGACATTAGCATTTAGCTCAAAGCACAGCTCTGTCTACATGGCTGTAGACTCTTGTTGTCTAAGTTGTTTTAATATGTCGTCATAACAAATGTTCATTTTGATTTTATTTATTGTTGCAGTACTGAACAGACCACTGTTGGAGATTTATAATAATAACGAGTAATACAAATGGGAACAAGCCAGAAGTTGATGGCCTATATGCAATCTTGTTGGAATTTACATTTGTAATGCATCTAATCCATATTGTGGGTGCACCCTCTGTATAAATCTAACATGTTAAAATGTATTTTAAATTAATTTTTATTTTAGATTTTTTTTTTTTTTACAGTGCTTTTTGGACCATGTTTACCTTTGTCACAAACCCAACAGTTATATGGCTCCGCAGAGCTGCACACATGGCTCGTGTGGAGCTGCGACTGTAATAAGGAGAAGGATCCCCGCATGCCTGTCCTGCCTCTCTGCCAGCTCCTCCACCGAAAGCTCTCAGGGCCAAGTCAGGAGAAGTCTGAAAATACTTTGGTTACATGATATTCAGGGCTATAAGTGCTCAGAGATCGTTGAATGGTTTAGTCTGCTGCCTGTACGAAACCACACATGAACCCAATGCTGCACTTTCTCTGCCTCTGGGGCTCTATCTGTCTGAAAAAATGATACTGCGGTGGGTGAATGGACTTGAAACTGCTGTTGTAAAAGCAGTAATGCCATCAAGTCTATTTTCAATTTCCACCAGGCTTTTATAGCTTATTGTCTTTCCATTTGTGTTACAATATGTGTATCAATTCCATTAATGGAGTTATCAGAAATAGTCACATCCCTCCATTCAACCCTAATGATGCCCCTCCCCCTCCCCTAATCACCCCACCTATCACGATCCTTCCCGTATCCTCATGCTATTTCAACAATGGCGTGTTCTCGTTAGTGAACCTGCTGTGACCTGCAGCGGTGGTTGTGTGTGTTGACTGGCTTTAGAGAACTGAAGATGCGTCTCTCCTGTCTTTCTGCTCTATAATAACAATTGAACCTTGTCGAGTTAATTTTGTGTCCAAGTTCTCGATGTTTCATCGACAGCTTGCACTTGAAGAAAAGAGCAGCATATTTTATTTCTCCTCTTAATCCTCCTTCACCTTGAGGCGTCACTCTGGTGGTTTTAGATCCTCCACCTCTCTTGTCTGTAATAATGAGGTGCTACAGGCCTGTGAAAACTCTCTGCAGCGCACTTCAGTCAATACGCTGCACTTAAAGCTTTTTTTACCCTGTCTGGCCTCGCAGAGGGCAATATTTTTTGTGTGGCCTAGGATGGCAAAGGCGTGTCCCGCCTACTCTGCCTCTGATTGGCTGAGCGCTCCGCGTCGACGTGTTTTCACCTTTTGCTTGAACTGTGTGTTCTTTACATGGGTGCAGGTTCTTTACCTTTGCGTTTCAGTGATCAATAAAAGCCGCTGTCCTGTCGTTATTTGAGAGGGGATTTGGTATGTCGACTGGACCGGATTATCCATATACTGCATCGGGGGAAATGTGATTAAGACAATGATTAAGACAACGACTAAACTTTTAAAATATTTCTTCGGCTCACACGCATACACAACAAGAACTTCAACTGAAATTACTTTTATTGTCAATACAGCACATAGCTACACTCGAACTGATAGAAATACAAAAGTTTGTCTTATCCCTTCTTTACAGTGAAGTACAGTATATGCTACAGTAATACACACACCCCTAACACTTGAAATGATATATACCACGACTGAAATATTCCTAATGTCGATGATGGTTAATACTTTCTTTCAAATGGGTCAGAAATAAATGACCCAAAGTGACTTCATGCAGATCATCTGATGCATTTTTGTCTCATACTAAACTGTGACTCGTTACAGTTGTAGAGGTGGAGTGAATTCAGGAGGATCGAGCAACAAATTCTATTCAAGTGTCATGATGCAGGATTCCAGCCCAGATACATATTTTGTCAAGATCTTCTCTGTCTTGGCAAATATCACATTCATCCCAACGACACATTGAAGTTTATAGCCCACTGAATATGGTCCAATATCAACAACAAAATAACAGACAAAAAACATAAACCTCCTTGGCAGAGGTAATAACAATAACACCCCAGTGTAGATCCATAAATCCTACTTTATATCTCAGCACGTAACTCATCTTCCTCGTGTCTCCTGATTATCAAAACTGGAATGATCTGAACGGGCTGGAGACAGAAACGCAAAAGAGGCCACTTAATAATGCTTTCATTCCCTGTACATGTGTCGTAAAATGGGAACAGAGGGACGCCATAAATAACTTTTTGTATTTTCAGTCATGACACTGAACACTGAGAGGTGATCATACATGACGAACAAAAATCCTTCCGTCTATAAACAAGCAATAACTTTTACAACGGCTCACATTCACAATCTGTTTCAAAACGCACTTGAGACAAATAAAAATGGCAGCTTTACCCACTAACGTGGTCTGGCATAACTACTACATAAAGAACTGAAAGTGTAATGCATAGTGACGTGTGGGTGACACCTATTTCCTGTCCTTAAAACTTTACATTTACAAAAAGGCAGCTTGAGAAATCTCCCACAAATTCACATACATGTTTCTGGAAATTGGATTTCAAAAAAAAAAAAAGAAGAAGAAGAAGAAGAAAAAAAAAAAGGCTAAATCTGTCCATCTCCACAATGCTAACTACCAGCCTTAAAATGCCTATATTATGTTTGTGCATGCAAGTATGTATGCAAGCCAACTACAACACTAAAAATAATGACACATTGATTCACTGGCCCTGAAATGCTCGCTTGTTACAGTAAAACGGATGGTAAACGGCCGTCCACCACAAGAATGATAATTCTAACGATAACTATACACGTATAGTTTTAAAAATCGTTCTAACTCAAGTGGATGGCGGAGTCCACACCACGACTATAACGACAATGACAGTGGTGAACAGTATTGTTGGGATCACTTTCAGAGTAATCTGGCTTACCGGGTGAACAGTGCCTGGATAAAGCCTTACTTCCTGTGCGGACAGGAAGTCCCTCCCCTTCGTGTTCCCGTTCTCAAAGTTCCTTCACTACGGGAAACAAACAACAGCCTCCGAGCTATCAGTCTACACGCTGAAAATTTGGATCGTGCAATAAGGCAGGCCTGCTCTGTTCTTTCGGTGAATGATTGTAAAGATCTACAAAGAATATGTTTACATCATTTTCGTGTAGGTGTTCCACCGAAACGGGTTCGCTCCCGACGCTGTTTTGCAGAAGCACCGTCGCTGTGTCCGGGACGATTGTGATTGGTTTAAAGAAATGTAAATAAGCCAGAGAGTTTTTTTTTTCCCTATCCAAAGGGTAAAAACGCACTGGATCCAGACCTTCCTCCAGCGCTGTGGAGATACGTCTGGCTACAATAAATGATAGACAGATGGCTGACAGCCAATCAAAGTCCAGGGCGTCACGTTCAAACTCTATCTCATATATCTCTAACAGCAGCTACTTTTCATCTGTTTTAGCTAAATCAGGTGCTTTATAAATGTTTAATTTGCCATTTCTGACTACCGCTATAATGCAAGCTAATTGATGGCATTTAGGAAACACAATAACGCAGAAGATGAGGGACATGTGGGGCTCCGACACAGCTGGAGCGTGCAGCGTGTGCTTCTGTTTACACAACGTTATCGTCCATCAGTGTGGATGTTCACATCGTTGTTAAGAGTTATCGTTATAGTTCTTGGTGTGGACGGCCGTTACGTCTTAAAGGATGCATTAAAATGTTGATTTAAAAAAAAAAAAAAAAAAAAAAAAAATCCATGATAAGAGCAGGCATTTAGAATGAAAGGCTAGGTCTGTGTGCTTCCTCGTGGACATTCAGTCGACTTTCTTGCTGCGCAGTCGGAGCGTGTCCAGCGTGCATCTGCACACGGAGCCCGTGTGTTGCGAGAGGAGTGTGAGGGCCTTCCCGTGAACGAGGGTGAGCAGGGTCTGGTGGCCCGTCGCCCACACCCGGTACCAAGGCCCGTAAAAGGGATCGGACACGGCCGGGCACAGCATGTTGTTCAGGTTGACCTCAGTCGCCTGGAGGGGAACAGAGACAGACAGGGTCGAGTAAGCACAAGTCCTAATGCTAATAGCGATCATAATAATAAGTATTTTCAGTTGGATAATGAGGTTTTGGCAAATGGCATGGTTGATTTCACTGTACATATCTTTATAATCATTCATTTCTGCTCCAGCTGTCGCTAAATTGACCGAAGGATGACTGCATGGCCTGTAAATCCTCCACAACTCATTATTTGACTGCAGAGATTGCTTTGACTGACTCACTGATGTTTGCATTTGTGACCGTCTAAACCTTATTTAGACTTCTATAGATTTTCAGTGTTTAATATCTGCAGAGGGTGGAAATAAAAACACTTTCCAACATTATATGCAAACCAGTGCAGTAGCACTGCAGTAAATACTGACTTTGAGAAGTTTATTCCATATTTAGAAAGTCTGGTCTTTGCTGTCATGAATCATGATAGTTTAGATTTGTCCATGTACTACCACGCATCATTTTGCAATCAGGCATTTTTTTTCCCCCCTCTAATGTATTTACCTCAGAAACTTGCTTTTAAACCAAAGCTGATTTATACTTCTAATTGGTATTTAACTCAATATGACTCACTTGTGCTGCTGCCTCTAATTTCAATGTACAGTGTTCAGTGGACAAAATAATTGCAAGTGTCACAGCACAGGATATTAATTTTGATGTAACCAGCTGTAGAAAGTCTTTGAGTTCTAAAAAAATCACGAGAATATAGAAGCAAAACCTCCGGGGGTAAAAACATGAAGCCAATGTGGAACACAAGCGAGATTTAAGACTTTTTAAAGAGCCCCATGTTAACATATGGTGTTTTTTATTTGCCGGAAATCGGAAACTCATGCAGCTAATTACCGAGCCTCATTAAATTAATCTGCAGGTAATGTTATTTCTGATGCTCTGTAAAAGCAGTATCGGCTAATAATGATAATAATAAACTATTTGTACAGCACCTTTCATACAAGAAGTGTGGCCCAAAGAGCTTTATAATAAGGACATTGCATGACATGGATTAACATAAAACGGGGATAGAATGCCATAATTCATGGAAAATAAGATGGAAAATAAAATATAGTTAAAGCAGGATAGCACCAAGCCTACACCTGGTGGTCGGTAATGATAGTTTGAGCTGAAAGTGAATGAGGGCAGGTGTGTTTCATTTTAATCACCCGCTCCTCCCCCGCACACTTTCCCTCTGCTCTCTGACTGGCGTCTGTGTGACGTGTGTACCGAGGGCTGAGGAGAAGAAGCGTAACTACTAATGAAACACAGCACAAGTGACAAGCGTAACTATGGCAGCGGTGGTAGGCGGGGCTTGAGGCTCGATCCAGAATTTCTTAATTAGGGAGAAGAGTAGATGTGCTTCCAGCCCCTTTTCAAAGTTTTTTAATTTACTTTTTTTGTGGGAAAACCATGTTAAACAAAATCTTAATCATAGCAGATTATTTTTACGTACTTTAAAATGTGTTTTTAAGACTTTTTAATACCACTCGGAATTACAATTTTGCCAAAATGTTTATTGTAACATAATTATAAAACGTGGCGGAGACGAGGTTAGAACAGAACTGGGAAACACCTGGCCTTTGGTGGTGGGTGGGATTGCACTGCCTTGACTCCTATAGTGCTGAGTATGAGAAACGTTTTGCATAAAATACACAGAGCCTTGTATGCATTGCCTTGTACCAGTTTCATGTCACGGGATCTTGGTGAAACAGTCAAATTGTGTTTGACTATGGATAATACGAACGTTGTTGGCTCCGCTCTCCGGATCTGCATGACGTTAATGCGAGAAGCATTCGGTAAATTATATAAAAAAGGGGTTAGGGGTTGAGATGTTACCAATTATTTTGAGATTTTACAATGTAATGTCATTAAAAATGATTTATGAAATCCTACTTCCCATGTCATAACATCTTTAAGATCTTTGAGAGATTGATTTAAGACATTATAATACAAATTAAGGCCTTTTTTTAAGATGAATTAACTAAATTTAAGACTTTTTAAGGATTCATGGGAATCCTGATTATATTCCAATGTGTTCCTGTTTGAACAGATGTCTGTTCAGAATCAGTGACTTATCATTCTGATGGCGTGATCACTGTACTCATGGTGAAGTATCATGTAATGTCCAGCAGGGGGCTCTGTCTCACCAGGCCAAGGAGCTGCAGGAAGAGGAAGTGGTAGAGAAACAGGATGCCGGTGGAGAGCAGCGCCCACCACATGTCCCCTAGAGGCTCAGGCTTGTACACGCCTGCAAAAAAGAAACACTCGTTAAACATGTGACACTGTTTGTGGGTTAACGACAGCGTAATTAGATAGAATCCATCTTCTTGTGCCAACCACCTAACCTGTTCACTTCCCTGTGTTTGTGAGCTAACAGGTGGAACACCCTGCAACACAGCACGACCAGTAACAGGATGTGGGTGTCAAACTGGCTTTTCCTGTTTCCTCACTGCAGTCATTTGCAAGAGGACGACCAGGGGAAGACAAATACATGTGCACCGATTATATCTGTTTAACTGGGACAATGGATCCTTCTCTTTGTGAGGCTCCGGTGTTACGTTACTGATGAACAATGAGGCACTGTGTGCAGAGGTTTGATTACTGTGCTGTACCCTAGATGAATATATCTGACATTTACCTGACTTCTAGCAATTCAATCTACTTTTAAGAAAGCTCCAATCCTACCTGTCCTTGCATGTTTGCAGTTTGTCTTGTTTACAGGTTAGGTCTTTTGAAGCTTTCTTTACACCTTTGATCGTTCGGGGAAAAATCAACGTGCTTTCTTTTCCGCCAATTTCCTGTTTCACAGTTACACGTTTCCACACTTTTACACCTGGGAGCTGCACAGTGCAGTGTCTGTCTTGTCTTGCCACTAAGTGACTCTAAGTGCACTGTGACAGCAGTTTCTGCAGGAAATACTGTAAAAGTGCATTTCTGGTTCCCAGTTTGTGCTTCACTCGAGCAAGAGCAAAAAGGTGTTTGTTTAGAATAAACAGATACCCGTGCAGCTTGACGCAAGCTGTAACAGCCTGCAATGGTTGAACCGATAAAGACGAAGCAGGTATCTACAGCGACGCAAAAATCACCAACAAAAAGGGAAACCATCCATGGATAAAAGGTGTCATTACAGCCTTTCATGGTTAGATATTTCATGGTGGGTGTCAGTGTGAATGGAGAGAATACAGGTGTAATGACCAAAGATCAACACCTACCTCCTTTCCTGAAAAGGTAAAGAGGCACCAGGTACAGCATGGAGTGCTGGATGTAGTAGATCTCCTTCTCAAATGGTAGCTGAGGAGAGAATAAACCAATTTCAATTCTTTACAACCAGAAATTTCATTTGCAGAGACCCCTGTAGCAGTAGTGCTCGGATGTTTTTATGCTGAGATAAAGAAGGAGTATCTGAACATTTGGGGAATTGTATTTGTAGATAAGTCTTATACTTTTAGACCTCAAATCAGTATAAACAGACACCGCTGCAGTCTGAAATTGTGCTCTGTGCGCATGAGCTGCTAGCGCTGCTTGAAAACAACACTGACAGAGGAAAAATCAAAGAGGTGAAGCCAGGGATGTTCTGATTAATTTTCCATTATTTGACTGCTGGTGAGATAGAGTGATTAGAGGGCGTGACAACGCTAGAGAGCCAAAGCTAACGGAGGATCAGCACCTCAGCCTCAGAAGAAAACGTGCACGTGCGCAGTATCGATCGCTAAATGATAATAAGACGACAACTAACTACTTTCACAATTCCACACAACATACACACTGCCTGACTGGAGATTATCAATGGTATAATCTATAAAATTAATTATTTTGAATTTTTGTCAGGCCAAAGATCATGTTTTTTTTATAAGTAATAAAAGCACTTAAATTGTTCTCTGGAATTGTGCACCATTACGTCTTATATTTTTAATACATATGATGTATAATTTAATGTTTCTACAGGAAGATTTATGAGGGTATGATTCAAGTTATTTATTATCAAATGCACAACAATTGCAGGAGCAGTCTTGGGTCACAGGCTTCCTCCAACAATGCTAATTAGATATGTGTAGAAAAAAAAAAAAAATCTAAGATATAAAACAGTACAAGTTAAAATATAGGGATAAATATACATATACATAAATAAAAATATGAAATAAGGTAATATACATTTGTGGTAGAGAGTAATTACAGATGGATAGCTGAATGTAAACAGGGATGTAAATATATATATACATACATACAGAGGTGTAAAGTATGGTGTATGATGCTACTAATGAATAGTGTTAGATCTGCGGTGAAAACTGTTTTCAAGGGCAAGCTGGTCTATGACATCGTGTACCATTGATGGTTAAAAAAAGAAAAAAAAAAAAAGGCCCCACCATTAACCGCCCCCACTGTGAAAGCATACTTCCCTTGTTGAAAACAAGTTTTTTTATCTAATGGGGAAATAGAGTAATGGCAGAAAACTCTTTGCTTTACTTTGGTGAGAATTGTTCTGCAGTAGAAGCATTTGCTCTTCACGAGGATCGTGGTTAATATTGGACAAAGTTCCAACGGTCAAATGTTGATTTCATTAAGCAAATATAATGTAAAGTTAATGTATTATCTACTGCATCTGGTCCTCGTCTGCAGCTGGTAGTGAGAGCCTTTCAGGCAGGCAGTGTGGCCGGATCTAAACCGACTTCATCAGATTTCCTTCACTAAAACAGTAGATTTCCATCATCAGTGAAGCTCGTACTTTCTGCCACACGAGTCTGACGTTTCGTCTTCTGCGTGCTGGAATTTATTCTTCACATCCAGGCTCTACTACATTTACTTAACGTCACATTTTTTAGAAGAAGTAGAGACATTTTCACAAAGTAGTCATTCTAAACACATCAAAGCTACGGGATAAAACTTGCTCTCCTGTTGTGCTGTCATAAAAATTTTTTTAAATATATGGATTATGAACATGGCACCAATCCATGTTAACCTCAGAGACAGAAGTCTTTCTGATTTGATTCATATTTTCCACTACTGTTTACTTACCAGCCTGGTGTTGACTACAGGGAACATTAAAGCCAGTAGCGCACCGTTCAGCATGTGGACCTGCAGCCTGAAAACACACACGGGGGGGAAAAAAAAAAAGCCAATAATAATGAAAAGCTCTGATAAACCTCCTGTCCTCCATCACATCTGCCTGAGACTCCCAGGAACATCTGAACAATCATTTCCACATTGCACGCACCATTGCATTATTGACATATTAGTTTGAATTAGTGCTGATATAAGCACAGAGGAGCAGGTGGAGGACAGTGTAGATTATGTTGTATGTTGCTGAAAGCCAATCAGAGTGCTCCCTGATGCTGTTAGCAGCAGCTGTCAGTCCCTAGTGTTGTAGTGTTGATGGTCACTGATGCTTCTTCCTCTCTGTATGTAGTAGAGACCATTGCACTGTTGGAAATTCACTTTTTTTTTGTCTATTTGGATTCCAAAATATACCAGCCGCTCAACAGATTGGCAAATCTAGCAGCCACTTGCATATTTTACCAGCATTTGGCTGGTGGCTGGTGCTAAT
>JAOVVB010026900.1:0-30729 GCA_028570985.1 Heterobranchus longifilis | reverse complement strand
CCTCTCGTTACGCCTCTTAATTACTGACTGCGCAGCTCCATGTGCTCAACGGCGCATTTCACCACAAGAGGGCAGTGCTACGCCAGTCAACAGCCTTTCCAAGACACACTAACATCATCACTGGCAGCAACTTAGGCACTCAGTGACAGACTTTCCCATTTATAGGGCTGGTCCCCCAGTTTCATTGCGGTCCAGCCAACAATGAGGATTTCAGACTGGACTGCTTAAAGACTTAACTTTGCCAGACATGTTATAAACCACCAGTTTAGCTAGATTCTCTGAACCACTTTATTTAGAGGTACAACCAAAATATAACATATTACCTGTACACAGTTTGCACAATACATTGTAATCTTTATAGTAGGGCTGGGCGATATTATGGTCCTCAGAGACGGAGGACATTCTCCCATGTTTCATCACTAAAACTGGGTGGTAACAGTTAGGGAGTTTAAAAAAAAGCCCTGCATTGCAGAACCAATCCTAAGTCTTTAGGGCGGTCCTTCATAATGTGGGCGGTGACTGTGCAATCACAGAAGAAAACTCCTTCAAAGTTTGTTGAGGTTTGTCGCGTTTGTGGCAAAACAATCTTTTATCAGGACATGATTCATCCGTCTGGCCGGACTATAGATCTGCTTTGGAGGACATTACAGGACGGACCATTTCCGGTAAGGCGTGTCCTTTTCCAAAATGTATGGGCCGTTACTTTACCGGCCGTTCTTGCCGGCGTCCAAGTAACTACCGAGCATTAGAAGTCCCCAGACGATCGGTAGACTATACGTTACGCCTAACAATTTCGAACCTCCTTGCGGTGATCCAGGTTACCAATAGATGATAACGGCCTACTGAGCCAATTAGGAGGTGGATTAAGGCCATACCGCCTCAGATCTATGCTCCCGATGACAACTGATGGCCATTTAATCGACTGATAACATCCAGACGTTCAGAATTGCTAACAAGCAATTACACACATTCATAGAAACATACAATATACACACTCTGGGTCTCCACCTACTTATCTACTTCCTTCTCATTGTCTACCAGCAAAAACAAGAAATCAATGTCTCTCATCGTCTACCCGTTAACTATACAAGACCGATGCACCTGCCACATTTGCATCAATACTGTTTGTTCACACTTGTAACACACACATGTAACGGACTCGCCCATGCTGCAGAAAACGGGGACTTTGTCCACAGAGGAGCTCTTGACCAGTTCAGGCCTAAACGAATGCCAAAGCACCGAAGCCCACGTCGCCACGACGGTCGCCTTTGTGTGCTCGAAGGTGAAACGCGGCGGGGTGCTTTGTCTGAATCCTACCCGCCCCGCGTCCTCCCACTTTCATATCAAGAAAGAGAGAGATCGATGGTCTCGGTATAGATCTCCCCCACTCCATCTTTCGCCCAAACACTCCCAGCCTCCCCTCTGTGGGCTTCTTTTTTCCACAATCTTTCGTCTCTCATCTCCTGCTCCTCCACTTGCACTCTAGCCATCTCGTTTTTTTGTTCCCTCGCTTTATTTCTCTACTCGGCCTCTATCTTTTAGACTTGGCATGTACAACTACTCTCCGTCTGCCTCCGTGTATCAGAATAGGGGGGGAAAAAAAGGCACCTTCAGATCCACTCTACTTCCATTTCCCAGGATTCCTGAGGGGGACTGATTGAATCGCTGCCTGCTGGTGAGGTTGACAGTGACATCTAAAGGTACCTCTCCCTCTGGATGCCTGTCTCTTATGCTTCTCGAGAATTCCTATTCCTCTACTCGCTGTAGCGCTCGATGCAAGTGGAAAAAGTACCTTTCTTGCGTGATTGGAGATGTTTATCACATGCGCAAAGACGTACAGAGTTGTATGATTATAGGCTGCGGGTAGACACTCAAGGGACGTATTAAATCTGAATGCAGGAGCTCTGCGCACAATAATAGAGATGAATAAAAGTTGAATGCATCATCACAGGCAGAGTACAGTATATTATATATTACTGGGCAGCCACCTAAATTAATGTGCTCTCTGATTTTCCAATAAGGTAAGGCCCGTTGGGATTAGGAAGCTCATTAAGTTGCTTTGTGCACAGACACAGTGGCATGCTGCTGCCTGTGATTTGATGAGAAGATACTGAAATGGTGCATTTGCATAATATCCATGAGACTAAACACGGCGGCCAATGAAAGGGCAGGAAAGCAAATTTCCATATTGAGTCAGCAGGTTCACCGAACCACCAAGAGCGAGCTTTTGGCTTGAAAAGATTTGGACTTCCAAGTGTTTGGACCATGCAGAGGACAAGTAGATTATATACTGCAGGACTAGTTTGATAGACTTTTTGATGAAAGGAATAACTTGACCGTGTACAGTCAATGTGCTTAGTTATTACAGGGACAGTCAGTGTTGTATATAATGTGTAATCTGTAGAGGTCCCAGTAATATTTGTTTGTTGTGTACTGAACTGACTGTCACGCTGAATCATTTTGAAAAAGCAACAGCCAATGGAGAAGCTCCAACTCCACTGACGATAGGGATAGACCGATTAATCAGTCGGCCGATTAATGACATTTTGAGATAATTGCCATTGGCCGATGTTTCTCAAAACATTACGTCTCTTTTTTCTCGGAACATTACACCTTTTTGCTTGAAACATTCCCACTTTATTC
The DNA here is from genome assembly GCA_028570985.1 of Heterobranchus longifilis. Classification (NCBI taxonomy): domain Eukaryota; kingdom Metazoa; phylum Chordata; class Actinopteri; order Siluriformes; family Clariidae; genus Heterobranchus; species Heterobranchus longifilis. Next base: position 28,086 of record JAOVVB010026900.1, on the reverse strand, counting down.
TCGAAACATTACACCTTTTTACTGTAAACACTTTTCTCTCGTTTTTCACTTTTCTTGAACCATTACGACTGATGCAGATCTGCAAACGGACCAAAAACAAAGAGATGCTGCTTGGTGTTCCTGTGCACAAATGTTATTTTTATTTACGTATACGTTTATACATTTCAGAAACAAAGAGATGCTGCTATCTGCTGAATAAGTGTGAAATAAATGTTCATTTAAGTTCAGCAATTTTAAATTGTTGTAGGCTATTTTATCAGATGCAAAAAAAACAAAAAAACATATTGGCATTATAAATCGGCCATTAGCCATTGAAAAAGATATCGGTTGACCACTACACTGTAGTTTTTCATAATACAAAAGTGACAGCCAAAATGTGTCCCTCATTTAAAAATGAATCAATTTTCTATATTCCAAACGCTTTATGTTTTAGAAGAATCAGAACACTGAAACAACACACAACACACAGTAAGCAGGAGGGTCACAACCTCCTGTAGAACAGACAGACTAATACAGTTATCAGTGAGTTGACAACACAATTTGTACGTCTGATAAAGGAACAAAGGCACTGAGAGCTTTGATGTTTCCAAAAGGTCCATATGCCGGGAAAGAGAGAGTCTCCTACTGCTGGTGCCAGTTTTCACTGCAGGGGTTCTTTCTATAGCGGCCAAAAGGCATCAACAGCATTCTCCTTTTCACAACCAGGGTTCAGACGCTTGATCCTTAAAAAGGTGAATACCACTTAGTTTAAGAATGTATATGGTGTTCTTCAGTGGTGGAGAGTAACTAAGTACATTTAAGTACTGTACTTAAGTACAATTTTGAGGTACTTACTTGAGTATTTCCATTTTATGGTACTTTATACTTCTATATCTCAGAGGTAAATATTGTACTTTTTACTTCACTGCATTTATTCATAACTTTAGTTACAAGTTACTTTACAAATTCAGACTGGATGATATTAGATGATATATTATTATACATTAAGCTACCCAGCAATATATAAAGTAATTAAAATCAGTTCCACCTTTACCAGCTGCAACATTAAAATAATGAATACTTTATTACTACCTGTTTAGAGAAATTATTAAATTAAATTAAATTAAATTAAAGCATCAATAATTATAATCCTATTATATATTTTATTCTGAAATGGGCAGTCTTAATGCTGATAGTTTTGTACTTTTACTGAAGTAAGATTTTGAATGTATGACATGTATGAATGTATGGTATTGCTACTTTTACTTTAGTAAAATATCTGAGTACTTATTCCACCACTGGTGTTTCTATGGGCCAAAGAAAACTAATAAAAACATTATGTCAGGGTCCTGTTCCTTTCTTCATAAATCACAGGTGGATGTTTTACTTATTTTGTCCGACCATTATAAATAAAAAAAAACAAAACAATATCTGGTGTCATTTTAGCAACATTCATATCATACTAGCCATTCTCTCATTCTATTTTTATATACTGCACACAGACTTGAGCCTTGTGTGAAAAGTGTAGGATATATACGTCTTTGGTTCAAATCCATCCATTGTTCCACGTGTGAACGTTTTAACACACATGCAGGACGACGCTCACTTTTATGTGGAGGCGTGGAGGCACACACACACGCACGCACACGCACACAACAAAGTAGCTGTTGTGTTGAACGTGTGGCCATCTGTCATGCTTCTGTACCCGTATTTGTCAGGTCGGTTTGTGACCGTTAACTGACATTAGCTGCCTTATCATAGTTCCTCATGAAAGTTTGTGGTCGAAAGTGACTTTCCAAGAGGACAATGACGCCGTAACGCTTATATAGGTTACTATGACAAAGAGAGATATGGAAGAAAAAAAGGAGAAGCAAAAAATTCTAACCATAACTGCCACAGAGCTTCTCTGTGGTGTGTTGTGATGATAAGGTTAAACAAAAATGTCAGGATGTTTTCTGGATTGGTTAACATCCTACAACATGCTACACATGAGAAATGGCTCGTTTTATCAACTTACGTATACAAATGGTTGTGTTTTTCTCAAGGGAAATACAGGGAATTTAGTGCCCTACTATAAATATTTAAACAGACACGAATGGAAGAAAATCATTCTTGGTCAGAGGAATTTCTATTACCCTGCAGGGACATGTAATGAGGGAGGAAACGGCCAGTTGCTGGACTGGGATTGGGGTTATTGAGGGTCTGTTTGGGTTGATACTGATCCATGCTCCCCCAGGTGTGACAGCAACATGTGACATCACTCTGTCTGCATGCTTTGCCAGATTACAAAACCCTCAGAGCCGCTCAGAGATATTCATCAGTGGTTCGGGTTTCAAACCAGGGTAATAGTGGTCTCTGAGCCCGGGGACACATGCTGCATATACTCACATGAGTATATGCTGCAGTCCTCATTTAATGATGCTTGTACTGTATTCTTGTGTTAGTGACTGTGGCGATATGGCACATCGGCAGGTGTGGCGTGGTTCATTTTGCACATTTGCACATCCTCAATAGTATTTTTAATTTATGTATTTATTGACTTTTTATTCTCAGCGGTCGGGATACTTTTAAACTCTTGTTCTTTGTCATTTTACTACTGCTGTGGTGGACCATTGCACTCCCTCGGTGACTATGCCTGGTGCTATTATTTATTTATTGTTGCATTGCTTGTTGGACTGTGCTTGTTGTTGTGTGTTGTTGTTGTGTGTTGTTGTTGTGTGTTGTTGTTGTGTGTTGTCCATGGTGGCAAACTAGTTTCCTCTTGGGGATTAATAAAGTGAATCCAATCCAATGGAGTGAAATGTAAAAAATGGAACAGTAATTAGCAATTCTTTTGTGCTAATGCCAGATTTGTAGTGTTTAATTGATCGGTATGCAAGGTCCTTACATACACAACAGTGCCCCTTTGTGTCCATAAACACAAATCACAGCTTTACGACACTTGGCTTTAGGGACTTATATTTCGTCTGGTGTGATTTTTACCTCTTCAGGAGGGAAGCAGTGCAGAAGCTGGCGGATATCGTTGTTATAGAGGGTCTCCCACTTGCAACGTGCCCAGCTCACACAGTCTTCCCAGCTCGCTGGACGTTGTCCTCCAGCGTCCATGTCCTCCAGGCTGCTGCACACCCCCCCAAGAGTCTCCAGGGCCTCCGCGTCTCCGAGGCCAAGAGTCCGCTCTACGAAGCCTGCATCTCTGCAGGAAACAGGGCAGCAATTCCTTTTGATTTAATAACAGACATACAGTATACAGGAGGTAATAATCACTAGATGTGGAAAAAGACAAGACGGGACAAGTATCATCTGTGGTTGTATACATTCTCAGGGTCTAACCGTGACTTCTGTTTTACTGGCAGGATTTGTTTTTGTTTTTTTTGCAGCAGTTGAACTGCAGGAAGAACATTTGACCTGGAAAGTGAAAAAGTCCTCATGGAAAAAAATATTTGGTTCTAGGAAGCACAGAGGAGAATGACGAAACATATCTTTGTAAATTAGGGTGTAGTCTTTTTAGTGACTCAGAGGGGTGGTGGTGGTGGTGGTGGTGGTGGTGGGATTCCTTTGACACTGTGCTGTGGACTAATAGGAAAGACAGGAAGTGGTTAGTAAGCTCGTTGTGTGCTGGTTAGTGCAACTCCATACCACACGCCTGGATAGTTCTTGTGCCATTATCATATGCCAGCTCACCATACCAAGGATCTCATTTTTTAGTTTAGTTAGTTTTCAAAGTGCATTTGCTAGTTTTAGTTAAGTTTTAGTTTTTCAGAAAGTTTTAGTTCTTTTGCGCCATACACTGCATTACACTGCAAAAACAAAAAAGGGCTCTGCCTTCTCTGTGTGCAGTTACACATAAACAGGTCTAAACAGGAACGTTTACAGATACAGATACAGATACTTTATTTATCCCCGAAGGGCAATTCAGTTTCTACAGTCCTCCGAGGCATATACACTTTCATACTGCCAGTCATCAGTGACAGACGGAACACAATAAAAATGGCATATGGGAAAGTGCAAGATCAATCTATGTGCAAAAGTTAAAATAATATTTGAAATAAAAACTAAAAAATACAATGATAAAACCAGGATGAGATAAAAGAATAAATAAATCAATAAAGTGCCAAGTGTATTGCACATAACAAATTAAATTCCACGAATGTACCTAATTTCAAAAGAGTCACAGTTGTGCATAGAGCTACACAGGTGGGATAACACAACAAAATGTTACTGTTCCTTTCCATAAGCTCATTAACCAGGACTTTACTGGACTACGACATGTAGATGACCTGCCTCGTGAAAAAGTCCAGAAAAGTTTTCCATGACTGCACGACAAAGAGGCCTCTGAAGAAACACATAATGCGTGTTCTTATTTATACACATACGTGTAATGTGAGAAACTTTAATGGCTGTGTGGACTGACGGAGAGCACCATTTCTGCTCTAGTCGCATTTTTTTTGCTTCTGTTTAAAGAGTCGAGAAAGTGTGCAAGTGCTTTACAATGAGGGGGGATTATATTAAATCTCACCAAAACAAACAGACAGAGAGATCTCAAAACATGGTGGATTAGGAGGGACTCCGAGGCTCAAAGCTGAGACAAAGTTTGGACCTGGAGGCTTAAATCTGTCACTGATGTGCTGTTACATTATAATCAGGTCAATGTTTAATGGTAAGCTCTGTGTCTTTCAGTCTCTTGACATTGTTTATGGTGTTTTTCATAAAATAGCAAACAGAGATCTTAAATCTCAAATAAATATAAATGTCACCAGTCACTGACAAAGCCCTTTGACATGATGTAGTACTTTCTTCTGCATTAATTTATCTTTATCTTTATTTAAATCTTTTTCTATTCAGTAGATGTTTATAAACCAGAAAGCATCTAATTAGTTGAGAGACTTTATCTATTACTTGGAGAAAATAGTGTTCGAGCTGCTGTGGAAGATACATTGCAGAGTACACACTTGGCAAGACAGACTGTTTATGCAATTTTATTTTACTAGGGGTTTATTGCTGAAAGCCAACCACATGTTTTCCTGTTCATAAAACAAAATAATGAGCTTGAAGCACTCCATTAGCTTTAGTATAGTTTGCTGGAATGCTTTGTAGGAGAGCAGGAAAGTGTTGTGAAATGAGCAAGTAGTGGCCATTAAGTGGCAGCAGATTGGTGATTTCTCACGTTTGTCGGAGGCAACACTTGTTGGAAACAGGTCAATCACATCATATCTTACCTCAGGAAGAGATTCACATTTTCAGGTGTTTGTTTGAACAGTCCTTCAAACTGGTCTCTGGCCCACTAAAAGAACAGATAATGCTATCAGTATAATAGTGACTTTTCATAAGAATACACCAGAAAGTGACCAGAAAACCAGAAAATCATGCATACTATAATACAACATAATACAAGAGTCCTGTCACACATATCAGTGTCAGAGAGATATGGATTAAATTTTGGTCATTTTTTTAGCAGCGTGGCTGTATGAATGGCAATGTCATTTGGTCCAGAATTAAATATCTCAACTGCTGGATGGATTTGGTACACACATCCGTAGTGCCCAGATCATGAATCCTACTGAGTTCAGTGATCCCCTGACATTTCCTCTAGCGCCACCGCTCATACTTTTGTTTTTTAGTGAAACGTCTCAACGTCTAATGGTCGGATTGCAATAAAATTTGGTACATGCATTCATGTCCCCCTGAGGGATAAATTCTGATAACTTCAGTAATCCTTTAACTTTTCATTTAGCACCATCATCTGGTCTCATTCTTTGGTTTATGACCAAATACCTGCAAAACTAATGGCATCTCTAGCACCCCCTGTACTTTGTTTGTGCTAATTAGCAAATGTCAGCAAGCTAATATGCTAAACTAAAAAGGTGAACAATAGGTAAACCTGATAAACATCAGCATGTTACTGTCATAATGAGCAGCTTAGCTTGCAGAGTTTAGCATTCAGCTCAAAGAACTAATTACATCCTCACAGAACTGCTAGCATGGTGCGACTCGTGATGAGATTGTAGTTTTACCCCTTTATATATGTAAATGAGGTGGATTACAATATTAAAAACACATTTCTGTATATACTATAGTAATAGTCTTTACAAAGTCTGAACATTTTAAACATTTTAAGTAAGGCCTATTGTATATTTCTGGTTATTCAGTGTAGGTTTTGAAGCAACATTAGGTAAATCAATCAGTGTAACTCAAATATATTGTACCTGCAGGGTGTGCTCAATGCGGTGAGGGAAGTTCTTGAGAGTGCACAGTGGGATGGCATCATCAGTGCTTGATGTACCCCGGCCATAAGACTCTGTCAGGTGAGGCACCACCGTCAGAGTATGACCCTGACATCCTAAAGTTCCTCCCTCCAGCAATGGCTTCTGGTGCTGAACGCAGCGTTGATCCAGATAGACTCCTGGGCAGCAAAAAGAGAGGTTAGACGCTTAAAAATGTTCTTTTACAAGCATTTGTAGTTAAATGTGTAGTGTAATGTATCCAGTGTAATCACTATGGTGATGAGAACTTAATTTAATAATGTTAAGGAAGACAGAGTATAAGTGCCCTCACTGGCTTCCACATTATCAAGAGCTGCCGCCACTCCGTCCAGACCCACGAAGAAGTCGTGATCATACACTCCTTCGCTGTCGGGGTCCAGACGATTCTGGTGAGCGGTGATTTTCATCCGTGGGTTCATCTGTAGCACTGCTGCGGCTGCAACGTCCGATTTTGGTTTCTGTTCATGGAAAAGTGAGCAAATGGGCAGCGTGTCTGGGAGAGCGTGTATGTGAGCAATGTCGGTAGAGTCCGACATTAACAACAGTGGTAATGACAGACGGAGGGAGAATCGAATAAAATGTTAATTCATACAAAATCAATAGTCACATTTGTGATTGGATCTTTCTATGGAACTATTCCAAGAAATAAGCAAAATCTAACTCCATCCTTCGTCTTTAATAATTCATACGGTGTATGTTTACTGAACTCTCACTGCTCTTCTATTATAACAGCAGAATCAGCACATTTTTCTCTCCAGAATTTCAGATTTTTTTCATCAACAGACCCTCTAACTGCACTCAATTATGTGTTGCGTAAGTTGTTTAGACACCGGTAGACATGAGATCAACTATGTGATATCAGCTGCCCCGAGAGCTCGACATACTGCAGATTAAGAAAACACAAATAGACACAACAACACATGCGCAGCATTTAGAAAAAGTGCTGCAAATAGAGACGCTCACAACACAACAGAATCGGTTAAAAAAGTACGGCTGGGACACGCTTGCTGTTGGTTTGTGGCTTATGAAGTTATTGAAGTCTGCCATCCGTCATTGTAATCGCATGATTCAGATATTATAATAACAAGCAAAAGGCTAACACTAGGTTGACAGCACATATTATATCTGAATCATGCCATCACAATGTTAAAGGCATAATATGTGTTTGCAAACACAATGTTGAAAGTCAGCCCCGCCCCCCTGCAGCTGCAGCCTCTTTCGGGGGAAGGAGGTAATAATGATGTAATAATAACCTGCTCGATGTCAAATACCACCACTTTGTATCATATTCAATCTGTCATAGATGCTACAGGCTGCCTTGTATCGCTATCATACAGTGACGGCCTGGGACTGCGAGGGATGATGCACGCTGTTATTGGCTGGCCACGCCCACAAACGTTCTGAATGTCTAATCTAAGAAGATTGCAGATACACACACCACCACACACTTCTAGTGGCTCTTAAGTGATGATTGTGAGGGATTACTTTTGTATTAGTCTATACATTGTTTTTTAGGATAACGTTACATATACATTTAAAATAAGAAAACTTTTTTTAGGTCATTTTCCAACACCACTGATGGATAGTCGACTTCAGTAACTTTATAATCCACAAACAGCAACAAGAAGTGTCCCAGTTGTGTGCATCACTTTTTAGTGCACCCTGGAAACAGTTTCTGTTGTGTTGTGAGCTTGTTGCAACGCTTTCTCTAAATGCTGCGCATGTGTCGTTGTGTTGTGTCTATTTGCAAGTTTTTTGGGTTTTTTTGCAGTGTGTCGAGCTCTCAGGGCAGCTGTAGATATCCCACAGTTGATCTCTCATGTCTGAGTAAACAACTACCGGTGTCTAAACAACTTACACAACACATAATTGAGTGCAGTTAGAGGGTGAAGATGTTTTCTAAATGCTGCACATGTGTTGTCAAATTGATGGAGATGTTTCTTGCTTGGGTTTTCTTATGTAATTTGCAGTGTGTTGAACTCTCTGGGCCACCGTAGATATATTCCTAAAAGCACACTGCAAAACAAAACAGTCGCAAATAATAGAACATGGCAGCTTTGTGTAATCTGACACAAGCTATCTCAGACTGTCACAATACCTTCACCCCCCCACCTGTCCCATTAGTGAGCCCTCTGACCCTTCCACTTAACCAGGTCAAACAAGAACCAGTGAGCTATGGTGGCACGTGAGATTCGTCATTACAGAGTGGAGGTTGTGTGTTTTCTCACCCCAATATCCTGAGACCTGAACAGGAACTGTCGGTTCAAGTTGGATCTTTCTATGAAGTCCATGTCTGTCACGGTGATGTGGCCTTCTTCTCCAGCACCGAGACCAATGAGGGCAAAGTTTTTAAGAAGCTCACAGCCGATGGCACCAGCTCCGACCTTAACAAATGACAGGAGAGACTGTGTCAGATTATATGGGCTCATTTGCAAAAACTGATTTATTTATTTTCCTAAATCATATTTTTTGTAACGTCCAATCCAGGGAATATCAATCAAACTGCTGTTTGGTTGTTTTGATAAGATATCTCAAAATATTTTGATTTTCATAAATTATGTTTTTTATGTTCAATCCAGGGAATATCAATCAAACTGGTGATGGTTGATTCATTTTAAGAATGTTTTTTTATCTGTTTTTGCAAATGAAATATGTATGTATTTATGAGCTCATGTGATGCAAGTGAATGTCAAGTTTTACAGATTTAAAAAAATATCTTATCTCAAACCACTGTTCTTCTGTTGTTGCATGTTACTTCCTGACACTTGTGGAGTTTTTACGGTGATAAAAGAAACACGTGTGTGCACTCTCTCTCTCAAAAGCACACACGTACAGCCAGTAAACAGTAAAAAATAACACTTTTAAAGGAAACAGAGAAAGGGTTTGGCACTGTTGAACGGCCCCTGCACATCAAGAGGTCAACACTGGCAGGAAATGCCACCTGGATCACAGCCGTTTCCTGCATGTGCCATCATTAACACCAGACCAGATGAAAGGACAACACAGATGGAGGTCTTGCTTTGCCGTGCAGAGTGCGCCCCCTGCTGGACAAACATCAAACCTGCCCTCACCAGGAAATACTTCTGCCTCTCCAGCTTCTCCTGGAACGCTGACCCAAACACGGCAGTCTGTCCATCGTACCTCGTGCCTTTCTGTCAGAGAGGAAAACAAAACATGTTGAATTTACATCCTAAGTCTGATCAAATGTTCCAAATTGATATATTTAACTTGTTTAGATTGAGAAATCTCTTAACATACCGCTGAAAAGGAGCACTCTGCCAGTTGGTCCTCCTCTTCAGAGAGGCACTCCAGTGCATCAAAATATAGCCACTGCTGAAGAGGCGTAAATTTCCCACTGCATGCCTGCAGGAACGTTATAGAGTGCACAGAGAAAAACACAGTCAGCTGTATACACCACCACCACCACCACCACGCAGTAAGTTATGTATAATTAATATACACAATGTAACAGCAGCCATTATACTCCATCAAAAACTGAGAGATTAAACTAATGCGACAGGCCTTGACCTTTGACCTCACCTTAATAATTTCTTGAGCTGCAATGCCTCCAATGAAAGCATTCACAGGAGCCAAGTCCCCCTGCGCTGTGTAGGACAGCTTTCTCACAGCAGCTTCATCCAGATGTTCCAGCTGTGCGACTGTATTCAGCTCTCCCACTGTGGCAAGCAGGACATCTGCATCTGACTGTATGGGATTCATCATGGATGACTCACTTGTTTTACTTTTATTTTTTACTCATCATATAAGCTGTTTTGTAAAATTGTTTTAATACTGGCTGTGATTTCCTGTAACTTTCACCGACCTGACACCGAGGACGAGGGAGTCTCTGTTCTTTCTTCACGAAGTCGTGGAGGGCTTGGAAAGCCAAGTGCAGGGTCTTGTGCCTCTGTATTTTTCCGTAATCATTCATTTTCAGCAGGTTGTTGTCCAACAGAGCCTCGCTCAGGGGTTTCTGCAATTTATGGTGTAGGTATTTTATTAACAAAGGGTAGGCATGCACTTTTTTAAGAGCAAAAATGAAAAAAATGTGGATCAGGGTTGGAAATTAGCAAAATGTTGGTAAAATATTCAAGTGGCTGCTAGATTTGCTTCACTCACAAGCCAAAAAAAAAACCCCACTGGTAATCTATTGAGTGGCTGGTAGACTGTATAAAAGTACATTTATTATTTAAAAAAATGGACGTAGCTTCCAGGTCTGACGGAGATACTTACAAATTTGAACTTGCAGGATTGTTTAACCGCCGTCACGACTCCACCGCGTTCATACTTGGAAAAGGCTGAAGTGTCAACAATGCTGAAGGAGTACGGGTCTGGTGACAGATGACACACAGATAGTGAGACAAAGATGAATCCTCATCACAACTATTCAACATTCTACTGGGATGTTCCTTGGACATGAAAGGTTGAAAATGTTGAGTGCCGTGTATTGTGGCTCATGACTACACTATGTGTCGTCAGCAGCTGAGGACAGAAACTGTGAAGAAACAAAGCAACACTAACCACGGACTTTGATCTCCACGGGGCCGACGGCGTTCAGCTGCGTCATGCCTTGGACTTCAGAGAAGAAAACTTTCGAACCATCTGACAACTTGTGCTTCCGGTCATTTGTGCAGAGCACCACTCCAGGATTCGCCTAAAAATAAAGTCATGTTAACAACCATCAAAGTTGAAAGACATATTCTAGTACTGTTCAAGTAAGCGTATTGTATACACTTTTAGAAAAAACCTGTAAAATACATTTGGATTGGGAATTGTTTAAATGTTAACCCATTTGTGCCTGCAATTTAAATTTTAAATTTCCTTTGGTGGAAGTGTTCTCTGGGCTTGCAGAAAATCTGAAGAAATTTCTAAAATCGGTTTAACTGTTTGGCTGAAAAGTGTGTTTCATATCTAGTCTTTGGGCACATGCGACTACAGTGTTCTCCATATACTACGCTTAGCAGTCCCATGTGCCCAGAGACTTATAGCATGGTAAGAAAATGGACGTATAAAATCCAAGTATGATTTTTCTAAAAAAGCTGTCCTGTTAGATACTTGCCCAAAGTATGTCCATAGCAAATTTCAAGGCTTTAGACCAATCACAACAAATGTTGTGGCATTTTGTCCGTATCATACTAAATATAGTATCTGGGCACAAATGGCTTCAGAGGCCTCCTGTGTGGAGCTCAGATAATTATTCTTCCTAACCCTGCCAACTCTAAAATGCCAGCAGGAGTGAATGTTATCCAACTCAGCTCTTAGCTGGATAAGCAGGTTTTGAAATGGATGGCTGGATGTGTTAGAGAGGCTTTTAGTAACATAAAAGAAATGGAGGGTATTACCTGAGAGACACGTTGTATCATCGCTGATGCCGGTTTCTCTCCATCCACGTCCAAGACCTCAAACTCCTCCCCAAAGTCACAGAACAACTGACTGCAAAAGAACCACACGGTTTTCTCTTCTTTCTTCCGTGCATTATTAAGTAGATTCAATCTTTTTTTTTTGACAGTTAGTCTTGTCCACTTACCCACAGAGTCCTTTAGTGTCTGCGACAATGAACTTGATTCCATGTGAATGGCAGAGCTCACCAAAACGCTTCTGATCATCCAGTGAAGAGTCAGTGAGGACCACCACCTGGAAAATGACAATTCAGCTCCATTCAGAAAAGCGTTTTTCTTGTTGTTAACGGCTGATTTTTTTCTCCTTAAATCTGAGTTTAAGACGTGTAAGTACGAGCAGGATTTTGGGACATCACAACTGCCAAGCGTGGTCCAAAATGCAACTTACACAAGTGTGATGTGGAAAGCTGAAACACTGAGGCACATACACTGAGAATATACTTCACGTGAAGCAGGAAACATCTTTGTGAAATTATCTTTTGAAATTAAAAATATCAGCGTAGTCACAGATTTAGGATTTTTCAATGAGGGAGAAGGAGTAGATGTTATTTTAATAATTTTAAACTAGGTAATCAAACTTTTTTTTTTATGCTTGTGGTGGCTATTTGTCAAAAAAAGACGTGGCAATTAAGAAGTCCATTGTCCAGCAAGATTCATGTTTGCCATGTGTTCATCATCATGCTGCCTCTCTTCCTGTTGCATCACCTGACCCGCTTTATCTTTAACCCTGCCTGGTCTGGTGCTTAGTGCCCCTAGTGTCTACAAAAATAAATGCAAAAATAACAAATAATAATAATAATAATAATAATAATAATAATAATAATAATAATGAAATAGCTCCAATGCTCCTGAAATTAAATACCTGGTATTGCAGGAGCAGCTCCTCGTCCAGTGGGCCGGTGTGTGCCGACACACGCACATGTTGGTTTAAGGCAGACAGCTGTTGCAGGGAACACGTGGCTCGGTTCTGACCCAGATGGGACTCCTTCAGGAAAAACTGGTGGTGGGGAAATTAAATTACAGCCTGACAAAACCATCCCAGTTCAAGGTCCACCTGACTGTATCAGTATTTATCTGCAAATGTGGCAGTTTGCTCAGATACCATAGCTTTCCATGATTCTGATCACCTCTTGAAGGTTTTGTCAACAACTGTTTCCACAGTCAATAATGAACCATTAAAACTCAAAATGACAAGTTGTTTGATGGAAAGTTTTAAACAAAATGATCATCTAAGCCTTTCCTGCCTATGGGTGGGAGGGGAATACATGTACTCAATAGTGAAAGTAAACTGACTTCCCTGTAGTAGCTATTTACAAATACCAACATACTCCATTATCATAGCCATCTGCTTTTTCCACATGTAAAACCAAAGTTATTAACCTTTATGATGGACAATATGTTCCATTTAGACAATTATTTTTACTACTATGTAAAGTAAGATTTAAAAAGTAAAACATTAAGACCTTTTTAATTATGTCACAATGTGTTAGTATCGTCATAATATCATCCCAAATCTGACAACATTTAAATAGAAAAGCAAAAATATACTTTATATAATACACTTTAACAGGAGAATTATACTTGGTAGGTTTGGCAAGCTGTTGTTGCTCTAACAGGAAGTTGTTTACTTAAACTTGTCTGTGAGTTACATCTGACACACATATCTCCTAAATACAATTTAACCTATTTATGTATTTTATTTTAGCCTATTTATGTATTCTATTTTATTCTAACAGATCAAGACCACAGGGTTATTACCTGTGAGGACAGGTCGCTCCACGCTGTCAGGCCTTCATCCTGGACGGTGACAGACTTCACTCCGGACAGAATCACATTTTTGGCGATTTCTACCCCAAGACCCCGCATACCTGCAATGATGACGTCGGCTGTGCCCATCCGGTGCATCGCCTCGTGACCCAGAACATACCTGTGCAGGTAAAACAACAATGCATTTCTGTGAAAGCAGTTACATTGATGGATCTGTGTGTGTCAGCAATACTTACAGCTGTCTGGAGTAAAAGCCTTCATCGATTTCACCGATTTCTGACATGTTTATCTCACAGTTTCTCCAACAGTTAGAAGAGATGAGCAGTGTGTGTGTGTGTGTGTGTGAAGTGTTGGATCAACAGCCGCAGCTCCAACCAGGGACTGACAGGAAACCAGCTGTAACAGATCGTGAATTGACAGCAGTTTAAAAGATAGTAGGCTATTTCACTTTCGTTTCAGAAGATTCTTTGGGTTTCTTGTGCAAAGAAATGTGTTGTGGCCTGGCCACTAGAGGGCGACACAGGGCTGTTTATAGAGCTGCTGCTGTGAAAATCTAGTTTACAGAACGTTACATTTTTAATAAGTTAATAAAAGTGTATTTATCCGCTCATTGTGGAAACTCTCTGTAGGTCTAAATGAAAATAAATGTTTTCAGGTAACACCTGCTGCCAAATTTCAAACTTTAACAACCACTTTTCAGACATTTTTAAGAATTGGTCTTGTACGTTATGTCACTTGAATGTATAATAATAATAATAATAATAATAATAATAATAATAATAATAATAATAATAATAATAATAACAACGTTATTTATTTAGCACCTTTCAAAACACAGCTACAAATTCCTTGACAAAAAAACAACACATTTTAAACACAAAGAGAATCAAATTAACTAAAGTACATGAAGGGGCAGAGTTAAATAATAAACAAGAAATTAAAAACCCAAAATTAATAAAATAAATAGGCAGTTCAGTGAAATCAGGATATGCTTTCTGATAAAAAAGTATGTTTTGAGAAGAGACTAAACAAGACACTGACTCAGACAGCCTCATGTCCTCAGGCAGGTCGCTCCAGAGCCTCGGGGGCCAGGGGCCAGGGGCCGGGGCCCTGGTTGCAAAAGCTCTGTCCCCTTTAGTTTTCAGCCTGTACTGGAAGAGACTAAGATAATAATATAATTTATATACAGTCTATGGTACGAGCATGAAACATCACAACTTATTTTTTCCCCGTTTTTTTTTCCACCCCTATCATTTCTTTGCACCCATCAATTTTATTTCCCCAATGTCTTTTATTTATTTATTTTTTACACATAATTTTTTTTCTTTTTTCTCCCCACGTCCCCTTAGGGGCTCCGTAATACTTTGGCTGTTTTATGACATTTTAATTGCATGGAGAAACAGAATAATATGCTTTTAGTGCATTTTCTTTTGACACATCACACTGCAGAATAAAAGATCATGTGAGCAAACCTTTATTTACATTTAACAAGTGAATGACTTTTATCTTAATATTGATGAACAACTATCATCCATTTGTCTCTGTGTTGTGGTGAATCTTAAATCATGGGTTATGTGAACCGAAGTGGAGTAGAAATAGCCCTAAGTCACACTATGGAGATAGCATGTCTCTAAAGAACAAGTGTAAACAGATATCAAGGCACAAACATATGTAAAAAGACTTGGAATGGAACAAATAGTACAGAACAATCCATGTTAAAAACAGACATAACCACTTAAAAATCTTGCAGATATTTTAAAAGTGACACATAACCATTTCTGTTTTGTTTCTTAAGGAATGTTATTCAGTTTGTGGGGGGGTACAAGCTAATCTATGGACTCTCATGCAGAACAATGCACTATAGTACAACTGTGAATATTGATTCAGTGTAAACATTGTACAAAAAAAAAGAAAAAACACATTTCCCTTCATCCATTTTCATTCTCCATGCTTGTTTGTTTTCTTCTAAAAAAAGAAGCTCTGTGCAGTCAAAGGTTCATAAAATGCCAACATTAATTAACATAAGTTAATGTGATTGTTTTTATAAAAAAGTTTTGTTTTTTTTACTTTATATTCTTACTAAACTTCAAAAGCAAATATGGAGTAAAATGAAAAACCCAAAGAATTCAAAAAGAGATCTGAATACAAAAAAATGAGACTCATCAAATCAAATAACATCTGTTTAAAAGTGGTTCTCAAACTGGTCCTTGAAGGCCTATTAAGGATGAAAAATACGTCAATTTTGCTGTATTTTCATTTGCCATGTGGCATGATGAGATAATGGGTTATTATTATGATACGTTTTCCTCTTCCAACAATTATTTTCCACTTAAGCCAGTGGGATAATATAATTTAGGTTACAAATCTAATTTAAAAACCAATAAGGGGGTCCTTGGTCAAATATCTATTTACAGGCACTCAGTATGAATAGTATGAGAACCCCTGATCAAGAGCAGTAAGAAATATATATAAAAAAATATTAACACAATTGACAGAGAATGTGATGGTTGCAAATCAGTGATTGTTCTTTAAGGTTTCCCCTCTAGGAATCAAGTCTGTTATGGTTTTCATTATGAAAAGCTGTAATCATCACATGGCTGTTGCAGTCTCTCATGCAGTCTGTGTGCGTCGGGCATCGTCCTGCATGAAAAGAAAGACACCTTTAGACAAAATGAGAGAAGAGCACTGTTTTAATGCACAAGGACTTGTATTTATGTTTGCTAATTTGCCGTGTTTAATCCTCAATCCTCAGCAACTACAGCAAATCAGACGGACATGGAGGAGTTTACATTATACTTGCCAAACACAAAAATATTTGGTTCACCAAATCAAAAATAACTAGTGCCATGCAGATGTTTTGGTTTTGAGATGTCATGAATACATAAAACTCAACAGCCTTCACAGCCACATAATCCACAGACCTCATTGTATTTGGTCAAATCAATTTTATTTATATAGCACAAATTTGTAAAATCACAAATTTGTTTCAATATGTACAAAACATGACATACTTTATCATTGAAAATCTTCACTGGAGGGATATTTGTGAACAGTTTTTACTGGAGCTACTTTTATGTCTTTTAGAGAGCTCTCTGACAAACTGTGAGAATGGTGAGCAGGTGGTGTGACAAATGCACAATCTGGCTTGAAATATCCAAATTGTGGCCATGTTTGTCGACACAGATAAGTGGATCTTGAGAATCTGACCTGAGATCAAACACCAGACTGTGAATGTGACCTGAGATCAAACACCAGACTGTGCATGTGACCTGGCAGGTCCAACTGTAAAGTGTAACCAGCACGGCCACATGCAGCCAGCTTGTTTGTTCCTGATCTTAACACGTGTTAACAGTGTTTTACCAATCCAATAAACAAGCTGAATAACAGTTGATTAGTGTTAGTAAAATGAACTAATGATACAGATTTGGAGCTGCTAGAAGTTAGAATTTTCTCACTTGTAGGATGCCAGTCATCTGTGATTAATTGGCCATTAATCTTAATTATAATTGGGCATGGTCTAGACCTGCTCTATATGAAAAGTGTCCTGAGATAACTTGTTGTGATACGGCACTATAAATAAAATTTAATTTAATTTAATTAAATTAGGGACGCAACTAACGATTACATTCATTATTAATTAATTTGGCAATTATTTTCTTGCTGCATCAATTATTTCTTTAGTCTTAATTGTGTGCTTCCTATCCAACAGTTAAAAACACAAACAGTAAACTGAATATCAGTTTACTGTTATAGAAAAGTAAGAAAACCTACAAATATTCACATCCCAGCAGGCTAAGCAGATAATTCCAGACGTCCCTCTCCTCAGCAAAACTTTCCAACACTTTCTTCCTGAGGGACCCCGAGGCGTTCCCAGGCCAGACAAGATATACAATCCCTCCAGTGTGATCTGGGTCTACCCCGGGGCCTGCTACCAGCTGGACGTTCCCAGAAAACCTCAAACGGGAGGCGCCCAGGAGGCATCCTGATCAGAACCACCTCAACTGGCCCCTTTCTATGCGAAGGAGCAGCGGCTCCCTCCGGATGTCTGAGCTCCTCCACCCTATCTCTACGGCTGAGCCCAGACACCCTGCGGAGGAATCTCATTTCAGCCGCTTGTATCCGCGATCTCATTCTTTGGGTCAAAGCTCATGACCTACAGGTGAGGGTCGGAACGTAGATGGACCGGTAAATCGAGAGCTTTGCCTTCCGGCTCGGCTCCCTCTTCACCACGACGGTCCGGTACGACGGCTGCATCACTGCCGCCTGTCCATCTCACGCTCCATTTTGCCCTCACTCGTGAACGAGACCCCGAGATACTTTAACTCCTTCGCTTTGGGCAGTAACTCACCCACAACCCGGAGGGAGCAACCCACCGTTTTCCAGCAGAGAGCCGTGGCCTCAGACTTTGGAGGTGCTGACTCATCCCGACTGCTTCACACTCGGCTGGCAAACCGCCCCCGCGCGTGCTGGAGGCCACCTAAATTACTGTAAAATAAAGCTGTTTGATAACTTGTTATATTTCATCATCTCTCTATCCTACCTTTAGAAAAGACCACAGTCTTTCAGGTTGTTCTTAATAATGACGTCAGTGACGGCGTCGAAGACAAACTGCACGTTCTTGGTGTCAGTGGCACAGGTGAAGTGGGTGTAGATCTCCTTTGTGTCCTTTTTCTTGTTCAGGTCCTCAAACTTGGTCTGAATGTAACTGGCTGCTTCGTCAAACTTGTTGGCTCCTGGGAAGCGACAGTTTGGAAAGACGAGGGAGTGATTTGTTATTCGTTATTGTGCTGCGGCTGCACCGGAGGTGCTGAACTATTAAAGCTCTGCGTACCTGTGTATTCTGGGAAGCAGATGGTGAGGGGGCTGCGAGTAATCTTCTCCTCAAAGAGATCCTTCTTGTTGAGGAAGAGGATGATGGAGGTCTCGGTGAACCACTTGTTGTTGCAGATGGAGTCAAACAGCTTCATGCTCTCATGCATTCGGTTCTAAAGAGAAGAAGAAGTCGGTCACGAATGAAGCGCGGCGACACATCAGAGCTGCTGCCACCAGGGGACAGTGTTGTTGCAGATTTGAAATGTGAGGAATAACTAGTGCAGAGGAGGTTCTTCAGGGCGTTTTTTTGGCCAAGTCTCTCATGAGCAACACATTGGGGACAAATGGTTCAAGTCACTTGACAAATGAGGTTTTATTACATTAATACACTGCACTGGTTC
This sequence comes from Heterobranchus longifilis, assembly GCA_028570985.1. Classification (NCBI taxonomy): domain Eukaryota; kingdom Metazoa; phylum Chordata; class Actinopteri; order Siluriformes; family Clariidae; genus Heterobranchus; species Heterobranchus longifilis. The sequence continues at coordinate 9,468 of JAOVVB010026900.1, read as the reverse complement.
ACCTGTAAATGGATCGTTAAAGTGCATTGATTCAATTCTACCATCTGGAGCTCACTATTATTAAGCTACAATAAAAGGAGGGATGGGTGATTTTCAATGCCTTACAATTTAAACTACCTCACACTGAAAATGAGCCAAAGAGCAGATTTATGAAGCCATAAAATTATATCATCCACGCAGATGAAGACACACGGCAGAAGGTGGATTGTTTTTTTTTTCTCTTACCATCTCCTCATCCTCAGCCAGCACCAGGTCATAAGCACTCAGCGCAACACAAAAAATAATGGCTGTGACTCCTTCGAAACAGTGGATCCACTTCTTTCTCTCCGAGCGTTGGCCTCCCACATCAAACATTCTGCCAAGGGGACGAAGCAAAGGAGATACATTGTGTGTGTGGGGGGGAAAGGAGGTCACAATGAAAGACAGTAAGGTAAAGCTGATAGAGAGCGGGGTATTGAAGAGGACAATCCAGGAAGGATGACGAAGGTGAGGGAGGAAGGATGGATGGATATATAAAGTTAGGGTGACATTCCATCCCTGGGTGTACATTAAGTTTTCATGAGGCTGCTTTGAGATCGAGAACAAAAGTGGCGAGGAGGTGGAGAGACGTCTGTCTGATAAAAGAATGCAGGCGTGCAGTACGGGGCTGTCGCTATATTCAGAGCAAAGCACTGGCTAAAGGTGAGAGAAACCCCAGTCACCATAACTAACTTTTGTTAGATGATATATTGTCCCAGAAATAATTGTGATAAATTATATTAGTAATTTTAAGACCATTTTATGCCACACTTTTAATTCTTAAAGAGCCCCTCCTGTGAAAATCAAGTTAACATGTCTCAAAAATCCAGATTCAGACAGACAGGTTTTATGACATCATATGTCTATGGCAGCGGTGGTGGGCGGGGCTTGAGGCCAGATTCAGAATTTCTTAAAGAGGGAGAAGACTAGATGTGCTTCCAGCCCCCTTTTTTTTTCTTTTTTTTGTGGGGAAACCATGTTAAACAAAATATGAATCATAGCAGAGTATTTTACATACTTTAAAATGTGTCTGGAGGAGATCTTTAAGAATATTCAGACATTGGAATAAAATGAATAATTAATTAAATATTCCTATAAATAAAACATAAATAAATTAAAACCACACAACCAAACCAGTAAATAAAATGGACTCTCAGGCTCTGTTAACAAAAAAATGCACTTAAATAATTATCAAACATTTGGCACAGGGGTATAGAGAGTCCTTCATTCCACTATGGTTATGTTTTAGATGAGCTTTTAGGTTAGGTGTATTGCCACTGTTTTTAAAAAGTTGACATACCGGCACGGTCACGTTAATCGGCAAACATGAGGTGTTTAGGTTAGCAGACACCCTGACAAATCTAAAACAAGCCATTGTCAAAAGATGACACTTCTCTGTATCTCTAAGTATTTCCTTTCCGTACTTGTTATGGCAAACAGGACAGAATTATAAAAATGTGACTTTCTTCTTATTGATTGCTTCCATGTATTATTCAGGCCAAATATTGAGGCTGTGTCAGAAGGTAAATATCAGAGAGTTTATCAGGAAACAGGTCACACCAGAGCCATGTGGCTGCTTTTTTAAAAAATCATTCAGATCTGTTTAGCTGCTTTACAAAGTAGACACCTAAAAAAGCGAAACAAAACAACTGAGATCTTTGCACTTTTATGGTGACAGATTTTGTATATTTACCTATACACTACACCAGACTTGTATCTGTTTCAGTATAGGTCCTGTTATAAAATGTTTAAAGAAGCACTCCAGTGAAAATCAAGTTTTTAACCATGTTAACGTGTCGATATGGTGTTTTATTTTTGCTACATATCATGAGTGAAATGAGTAGTCAACACCATGGCTGAGAACCGCTGCCTTGAAACTGCAGTGTGCTAACAACAGTCTCAAAAATCCAGATTCAGACAGACAGGTTTTATGACGTCATATGTCTAAGGAACCAATCAAATCACTTGTGGCTGGAGCATTCTATGGAAAGCCCCAGCCACAAGTGACTAGCGTAACTATGGCAGTGGTAGTGGGCGGGGCTTGAGGTCAGATCCAGAATTTCTTAATGAGAGAGATGTGCTTCCAGCCCCTGCTTCCAGTGTTTTTTTTTAAACTTTTTTTGTGGGAAAACTACATTAAACAAAATATGAATCATATTGTACTTTTCCAAACTATAAAACATGAAGGAGGAGCACTTTAAACACGTCCTGTATCTCTCGCACATCCTCTATCAAGAGATATAGCCTCTATACATCCATTACTATCCCACATGAGTGCTCAGGCTGTCAGAGCATATTTTATGTAAGACCTACAGTACTGTACCATGGACGACACACTCAAATGTATTAACCTCTGGTCTTATTGAGTGAGAGCACAGTGGGAATTCATTTATTTACTCAGCTCTCAGTGCAGTCGTGACAATTAAGCTTTTAATTGCTGGTATAATTTGGCTTCTAAGTAGCTGAGTTGCGCATTTCAAGCCAGGAGGGTCAGTCGCCCTTTGATGCTATTAGTGTTGAGAGCGGTGATATCACTGCTTACACTGATAGGGCCTACTTCAATAACAATAAAAAAAAAAACGTATGACGACAGACCTGCATTTACTTTAATATCCAAGACAGTTTTTGCCTCCTTTTACTCTCCTGAAATAGCACCAAGGACAGTTATATTTTATTCAGTATCGGTCGTGTTTCATGTGCTCTCGTGTGGCTAGTAAGGCAAACTGACAACCGGCAGTTTTTTTTATGTATCACCAAATAACACTGCAAGCAAAGCATCAGAGATGAGCGAACACTGGAGGGTCATATTACCACTCGGGTTACTTAATGTCAAATACACCCGCTCACTGTGGGGGAGTTCCCTCGACTCTCACATTGGTTGCAAATGGCTAAAGTGCCTGTTTTGATAAAAGTGGGGCAGGGTGAGAGTAAAGAGATGACAGGCAGTGAATTTATCTGAGGTCAGTGCTACATGGCCTTACTTGAAGTGCAGTTCCTTGAAAGTGAAGTGAGTCTCCACAATGCCAGTGGTCTTCACCCGAGTCCGCAGCACATCCTGCTGGGTGGGGATGTAGTCTGCTTTAGCTATCCTCTCCAGGTCGTTCAGGTAACTGAGGGAGGGGGGGAGAGAGAGGGAGCAATTTCATAAACTCAGGTTTTGCTGCATTCAATAATAAAACTTGACTTGATTAGACTGTTTAAGTGCCTTTTAACGGATTATGCAAAGGTCTTGTAATGTTTAAATTATGACTAAATGCATTAAACAGCTTATACTCTGTTATCTTCCAGAACTGCGGCTCCAAACGGTGTTTGGGAGAAATCAGGTTTCATTAAATGTGAAATAATGGATTTCTTTTTTGTGAAACAAATAACATATCATTAGCTTTTGGTCGCCCTTCTGGGCAGAGACACATGGCCCCCATTTTCCTTTGTTGCAAATGCAATAAATGCGCTTAATTTGCACTGAACCTTGACTGCACTGCTCAGCAGCACTTTATCATGGCTACCATTCCAATGGTCTCATACTTTTAATGAACAGATGCATCTTTTTTTATCTGGTTGCTTGCTGTAACTGTTGTGATTAATGTCCCATGTCCTCTTGTATGTTGCGTTTGTGTTTTTTCCCCTCGACTGTAAATCAAATGTCCCCTCGAGGGACAATAAAGATCCAAATTGAACTGAGCTAAGTTGATATGACGAGCTTGAGTCGAGGGGAGCTGCAGATTCCGGTGACCCTTTATCGTTTCCATATTGTCATTATAAAAATATCGATTAGCTGTGTTAACCACACCGGGCAGCAGAGTGGCTATGGCTACGTGTCGGGACTTCCCACATGGAGATGGTAGAAGTGGCTAACTGCAGGTACAGAAAGCAACACGGTAAAACCAGGAGCACTACAATTAATCATAAATGGAGCGAGGCCTGTAAATTGGTTCAGGCAACTGGAGCGCGCTGCTATACCCACAAATGACATACTCTATACTTGCTGCACCCTTCATATAATTAATCTGTTAGCGCCCTGCCCATTGTAACTTGCTAGTGCTCGTAGCTTTTCATATGTAATCTCACTGGCCAACAGACCAGTGATGGCACTTAAGGACGAGTTTGGAGGAAATGTTTGTGCTGCTGTTCCCAGCTGCAGCCATTTGGCATCTCCAGCTACTGGCTTTAAACATGCACTTGTAATCAGAAGTTTTCCTGTCCTGTTGATGGCAGCTTGGGGGCCGTGGCCTCTCTTCCAAAATGTTTTGGTTGAAGTTATTCTACCCACTGGCACGGCTGACATTTTCCAGAAAAAGTTTTCTTTTGCATTGTTTGGCCCGTCTACTATGATGCTTTCACACTGTTGATTTGCACAGTGAATACTCGTGTTTTGAGTGTCACCATAGGTGTATACACTGAATTCTGAATTGGTTTGACAACATATTCCTCTCTTGGTTGTTACTGTTGTTGTAGGGGGTCCATAGTGGCTCACTGCAGACAGATATTGTATACTGGCTCTGGGGATGTAAACATGTTTGTCTTTCATGCAGCCCATTCACATTATTATTTCCCTGGAGTAGTGGCCTCAGTTGAAACTCACCGTGGCTTGTGACACTCACACACACGATGCTGTAGGTAATCATCCACACATCCACATTGCATTATTCATCGAATCATAATACATATCTAAATTGCAGATATTGTTTATTGTTTACATGCACTGCTGCTTATCTGCTGCCTCTCTCTCGTACATTTTTGTGACGTGAAATATTATCCACTGCACAGCTGATGTCCTAGCCTGCTGCTGCATATCTGGTGTTTTTCTGGGTTTCACTTTATTCATCTCAATGAAGGTGAGGTCAGATCGTGGATGCCAAAATATCAACTGCACATGCTGTGTATTCACATAGTAAATCCCCATGTGAAATAGCTGACTGAAATGTCTGTGAGACCACTAAAGGATTACCACAAGACCCACTACTACGTGCTATCCTTAGTGGGAGGATTGCTATGGCAACATGCACATTCTTTACAGATTTGTTCCAGTATAGTGAATTTGATAATTAAGAAAAACTGCGATTTGTTTAAATACAAAATTCAGTATGGCTTCAATCTTTAAACACAATTTGCCTCTTAAAAGTAAGATAATGTGGCGAAAGAGCAGAAAGTTTAAAGGAACATTACACAGCGTTTATGCAACACAGAGATGCAAGTTAAATTCCAAACAAATTCTCTCAGTCTATCAAGTTAGCTGCATTTCTTTAATTTTCGCTCTCCATTCACAACTCTTCTCACCCTCCCTCCATCCATATTTGCCTTTTCTCTGTTTTCTAACAGCCTGTTGGTCAGTATGGGCGCGTGGAAGCATCTTCACCATGCTTGACACAACCTGCTCCACTTACACAAGCATTGCATCATCATCATCCAATGCCAGCTGGGAGCTTTGTGGCCCAGCCAACCTTCGCTTCACAGAAACAGATATAGATCCAGCATTTCACTAGTACAGATCTCATTAATCACGAGTGTCACGTCCACAGAATAATAATAATAAGTAATGAGCCGACCAAACCTGGCAGACCTATTGAAGTGAATAAAAACATAATAAATGATTAAACAAACATGTTCCGTCTCATCACAGCAGCCATTAATACAATATTTTACTTTTATATAGCGCTGCCACAAAAGTAATCAACTTCCTGTTGAAAAAACAAAGATTTTATCATCACAACTATCAATTCTCATAGTTTATTTGGAGGACAACTCAATTTTTTCATCCCTGAAGACAAACTATTATGTTCTCTGCTTATTAGGTTACAATATTAAAGAATCATGGAATGGAAGTTATTGGACTATCTTTCCTGTCTCGATAGCTCCCGAGAGAAGTAAAGATGAGTTTTCCACTGCAGTGCATATGAGAGAGGCTGAAAGGACTGCACCATTAGATCCATCACAACACCAAGAGAACAACATCGCTAATGGCAGGAATATTAAACAGCGCTTATATGACATCAACATGAAATTAATCAGCACAACCACGAACCAACTACAAACAAACACCCAAACCTTTCTCACGGTTACTTTCTTGATCTGTTTTATAATCTTATCTAAATAACATTTAAGTGCCGTGTTTCAGTTGCAAAACTATTTTCTAATATAAATAACAAACAGGATGAAAAAAAGAGCACATTTGACAACAAGCTGTGGGAGTTCCCCACTTGTCCACATTTACATTTATAGTGGTGAAACAAGAGTCGGCGTACGCAGGGACAGATTGCATAATGATTGATGTGCAAGTAGAAGAGCATATGCAAGGACAGCATTTATAGTGACAGCCTAAATGTTACAAAAGTCAGTAGTGTATTCAAAATCATAGATTGAAGCAAGCTGGCGGATGGCTATAAGATATCACTTTGCTAAAGAGGAGTTATTTGTGAAAATACACATCACTCACTATGCTGCAGAGTCGTTGAGTTGGTACTCTCGCGACCGTGCAAAGCAACTCTGTATGCCGCTGTCACCCCACAATCGCCTGATCACGTTGGACAGGTCATCAGGAAAGATGCCCTGTTCTTCAGCAGCTGCAGACAGGGCGAAGAGCTGCTGGGCATCGTCCTGCAGGGGGCGATACAGACACAGGACAGTTGCAGGAGAGTTGCAATGACAGCATCACTGCCAAAACATACATGAAAACTGCTACATCATCTGTATAGATCTGTGTATGGATTGAAACAATGATAATGCATCATTAAAGAATAAGTCAGCATTTCTACAAGTTTATCTTAAAGGCATAATATGCAGGATTTTCCTAAAAAAAAACAAATGTATAGACTCATGCAAAAATAATCTCTCAATTATCACTTATGACCCACCCACTGTGGCGGTGTCTGTATCTGCAGAGACCCTGCCTGGATTTTCTCTTTTCTTTTCATTTTGTTGAGGTCGGGATGTTTGCACCAAAAATGCAAATATAGTGAGGTGAAATGCCAAGCAGACAAAGCTCGTTCCAAAATGAGAGTGAATGTTGAGCCAGGGAGGAGGGGCCAAGTTTGAATGTTTACAAACAAAAGCAACAATACCTGCATAGTATGCTGCACATGCCCATATGTACACTGAAAGGGTTTGGAAACTCTGTCTAACAGACTGCTGCATATTAGCTTTGGCTCTATTTTAAAATGCATTTTTAAAATGCAACAACTGTTGATTTTTTCCTTGTATCTCTTATATTGAAATTTCTATAAGAAGGGATCTTTTTGGAGACAGTATGGACAGGAGGAACTACAGAGACCAATAACTTTTTCAATGTTTATTATGGGCTAGTGAGTATTATTTTAAGGCAGAATTAAAAAAAAAAAAAAAAAAAAGGTAACTTATCCTTTAAAAATAATATTAAGTTTTGATCTATGGATCTATCGAGACATGGGCACTATTAAGGACAACATCACAAAAACTTAAAAAGTTTTTTTAATTTAAAATCGTAAACATAGAATAAGTGAATACTATCTGTGATCTACATTGGTGCAAATCTGTTAGACTGAGTGAAAATGACAAAGCAAATACAACCCCTCAAGAAAGATCAGCAGACTGTGAAAAATCATCTCAGCCATTCGTATTTGGATACATGCTAAATAAATAATGTGTCGTCATGGAGGGCGGTACTGAACTAAAGGAAGTAAAGGTCATCATAGTAGCACTATAAGATTCAAGATTCAATAATTTATTGCCATTTCAATGAAACATTGATTGGAATTTGGCTTGATGTGAGCTCAGGGTCGACAACACAACACAAATGCACATCAACAATAATGTGATGATGAGATCAGTGATAAGCTGATACCAGCCAATATGGGCGGAGCACTTGTGAGATATGTTGATGTGACTCGAGGTAACAGCATGCAGGGCTGCTATAACAGAGTGTGCTTTGACTTCCTGCTGTTTTCCACCATGCTCATTTTTCTCAATTTTCCATCTTCCTGTTGGCATGAAATCCTCTCCAACCTTTATTCACAGTGAGTGATATGATAAAATACAAAAAGGAATAATGAATCACTGGTCAGTATCTGGCTGCTGGAGGGGCTGTTTATGTGTCTACAAGGATTCTGAATATGTATGTAGTCATTACAATAAAGGAATGATTCACAATGAAGAATACATTTCACATTTTTTACTGTGTGGGTGTTATTTGTCACATCTGATGAGAAATGGATCTGTCTCAACCTGCATCCCCATCAGGCAGTGAATACATCTACGCTCCTTTTGTAGGTAGCCATGTTTTTTTATTCTTCGAATGGATTTTCTTCAGCCGATTTATGTTTATTTACCTTGTTTTTGTGGAGCATCAATCGCCACTTATTATTCTTTATTCTGAAGAAGATAACAGTTAAGTTTACTAAGTTGTTGTGTCTGTATTCCAACAAATAGTCTATGGTTGTTTTATAATTAGTTTTATTCTAGTGGTATTTTGTTGCAGTGATTATGACTGCTGAGCACACACCACAAATGAAAGAGATGCTTCCTGAAGTTCAGCTAGGTAAATAGCGTGGATAATGTGTGCACGTTTTGGTTCATTTAGGTACCTTCTAATGTGCATGTGCATGCATGCATGTACACATGCACAATATGTGTGTGTGTGTGTGTGTGTGTGTGTGTGTGTGTACACTTCTACAGTGCTGCAGTATAGGCAGGCTAGCACACTAATTGCCATGTGTGGGAGTCTGTGAGAGTATCGTCACCGACATACAGCCATTTGACAGATCTGTCAGAGGAAAAACGAAAAGTCCATCCATCCCGCTCTAATGACCACAGCAGAGTCCTCAAGCCTCTTCATTGCAGCACACATATGCTGGCATCACAGCAAAACTCACAGACACACACTCCTCGACAGGAAAGAGTTCAGCCACCTCACTGTCAGCTTGATCAGGATGATAAGTGATCACAGGGTGCAGCACACTGCATCTTGTTGTTTGTCTGTTTTTCTGTATAAGAGTTTAATGAATGCACTGTCGGCCGAGGTGCTTCTGTGTGGGTGTGTGTGTGTGTGTGTGTGTGTGTGTGTGTGTGTGTGTGTGGGTGTGTGTGTGTGTGTGTGTGTGTGCGGGTGTGTGTGTGTGTGTGTGTTTTAATTAGAGCTGCACCTAATTATTATTTGCATTATTGACTAATCAAAGTGCTTTCATTAATTGATTCTAAAAAAAAGAGAAACTGAAACCAGTAAATGTTTTTCACTGATGCAAAATGACCGGTCGCTAAGCACTGACCCCAGTAGTTACTGTTGCTATGCCTGTCCTGACCATTCTCATAAAGCAACACCATTTACAATGATAATGGTAAATAATGGTAGATTTACCACTCAAAATTCTTAGTAATTTTGAAACAGTGAGTCCTTGATTTCAGACAGATTTTATCAACTGTGGCTCGCTAATTTTTATGTTTCCAGCTGAAAAAGGTCTTTAACGTGCACTTGTATGTAAT
>JAOVVB010026848.1:0-15805 GCA_028570985.1 Heterobranchus longifilis | reverse complement strand
TTTGTTTCCACTTCATTCGATACCCATCATGTGAATGGAAGCATTCAGCACCACCACATTTATTGTTATCAGATGCCACAGACGTGCAGCACAGCCATAATTTTAAACCTTTTGGTGTCATCTCTGCACGCTGCACTGCCACCTCTTTCAAATACACTGCGCTCGACTTGACCACACCGCAGCGTGTTTGGGTTGTAGCTGCTGCAGCAGTGGGCCAATCACACGTCGCATTAAACTGAAGGCTTGCACTGATTGGCTGCGAGCAAAAACATACAAATGGTCATTGTTTTCTAGATCTGGGGACAAAAGGGATCCAATGCTGGTATTGTTTGACTGGAGAAGTTTCGATACTACTTGGTACTGGATTATTTCAGTCGATACCTCAAAAGGTATCAAGTACCAATAGTTATCGCTATGTTGACATGTATTCCAGTGAATAATTCCCAGTGAGAAACATGCTGTTGTCACTTAGAAACAAGTGGACATTTGTGCCAAATTTGAAGAAATTCCTTCAGGGCGGACGGACTTACAGACATATGTACGGACAACCCGAAAGCATAATACGTTCGGCCACGGCTGTCGTGGAGGCATAAAAAAACTATAACACATAAAACACTTTAAAAACGCATTAAAATGGTTACTAAACATCAGCACAGAACATCAGCTATCAGAAGCTTCAGCCCAATTTATGCATAACTATCTGCACTGGCTATTAAAATCCCTCATTATTTAAGACTAGAAGGTGTTTAAATTACATTACATTAAAATTACAACTGCACTGTAAAACTGACAATTTCAATTCAGCCCGACTCCCACATCCCAGTAACTCAGACGTGCTTGGGCTGCCACACGATGTGATTTAGAGGCTCGGCAGCTAACGGAACAATTACTTTCTTCAGCAGACAGCAATTCACTGTGAGCAGACATTACACTGAGGCCTCCACAGACTGCAAAGGTGTAAATTAGAATGTAAAACTTGACTCGTGGTGTTCTTAAAAAGGGGAAACGTTGCTGGTTGAAATACTACACAGTGTGCCTCGTTTACTGACCCCGCCTTAGAACAGCAGCGTCAGCGGCAAGACAAAAGCGTGGAAACCTAGCCTTGTTAACTGATTCCTAAGGTTCAATATACGGTTACAACCACAGATGAGATGGACGTCAGATATGAAGTGTGGGTGTGAGCACCCGCACTTGTGTAGGAGACAGCGTGTCAATCCTCGGGGTCTATACAACTTTGAACCAATACAACAAGACGGTCAACTTAACAAGCTATTTAAAGCCAATGTGTGACATGCTAAAGTGCTGAAATGTAAACTATGGGAACGGCACATTAACACGCCTTTCAACCAACAGCACAAAGAGCAAAAAGAGAGTGCTACTTCCCTGGTGTCAGACACAGGGTAAATGGTAGCACAATAACAGGCTTCTACAGGCTCTAATTACAAGCTGCCATCATGTTCTTTGGTTTATTTTACCAGTAGGGAGATGTCGTGCTCTTTAATTGGCACTAGGACACTTCCCTGTCTACCTTTGAATGGCAGTGGGAAATTATAAGTGTTCAGTCAACAGCTGGCTATCTAACAAAGTGCTCTCAAAGACCTTGGCATTTTGGATTTCAGCTTCTCTGAGCAATAACAACACTGCGTTACATACTGTACACGTGGCATGCCGCTTTAGAGTCTGCAGAAAAATAGCAGGATTCTTGTCAACCTAATCTACCAGCCACTGACAGATAAATGTTCAAATTGAGCTCAAAGAATAGAAACGTCATTATTTTGCGTCTGAAATCTACCAGCCACTTTCATATTTTACCAGCATTTTGCTAATGCATGTGCTAATTTCACACCCCGCATGGATCTTTTCAGTGTATTTTGACTGTTTTGTGTTGTTTGTTTCTTCCATCCAGGGATACAATAGAAGATTTAGAATAAAATAGCATTTGCTTGTGCATCCTTTTTTTCATTTTAAGTGCTGGGGAAGCTACTTTACAGTAGCTAGTGGAGCTACAAGCTATTCTTCATTAGAAGTAGCAACATTACAATTTAGCTAACTATATTGAAGCTATTTCATAAGAATAAACATCTAATGTTAAGTAATATAATAACAGGGTTCATACAGCTTTTTAAGAGTAAGAGCATTTTCAAGGTACCTAAACCAAAAAAGTCTTTATCATCACATCTATATTGTTACTATAAATGCAATTGCGAAAAATAAAAGTTTACAGGATTCCTTTATGCACACAGCAATTAATGTACATTGTCACTTTATGTATTTTACCAGCTGTTCATATGAACTTTGATTGTTTGTTCAGACCGGTGTGAGACGCCAGGAGACAACCCACAAATATGACACCAGATAAACACCAGATTATGTTGAAAATTAAGCATTTTTCAAGGAGTATATTTCTGTAAAAGGCAGTTTTGTTTTTTCCTGTAAAAGGCAGTTTTTTTTCTCGCCACTGTCGCGTTGTAACACTTGCTCTTGGGTGATGTTGGGACTTTGAAAATAATTGAGCATTTTCTAGACCTGCTCTATATGAAAAGTGTCCTGAGATTACTTTTGTTATGATATGACACTATAAATAAAATTTAACTGAATATTTGAATTCAAGCATATTCCTGACCTTGAAAACGTAACTGTTCAAATTCAGCATTTCTCAAACTTTCAAGACTTTGTACGAACCCTGTAATAAACAAATGGTGGACAAAATTCGAGTAATTTCTAATTTTGAAAATGGCTACATGCTGGCGAACGCTACTGAGAAATGTAGTTAAACTAGTAGCATCACTGCACGTAGCATCGCTACTCTTTACATGTAGCATCGCTCTCCTAATCAGACTCACCTAATAAAGTGTTTATTGTAAAGTAGTTAAAGTATCATTTTTCCAAAGATCCATTAATAAACATTCAGCCCTGCTCTTTCGATTACATCTCTAAGAACTGTGAGCGGTTGTTTCAGCACGAGACGTTCTAAAAATAGCCGAAGAACCTAAATGTCACGGATGGGGAGTGTTGCTGAGGGCATTGTGCTCCTGGTATTCAAGAACACCGCTGAGATTTTACTCAGTTACAGTATGTCCCTGCTGATGTTTTAAAAGTCCTGGTCCACAGAGTTATTACATAACAGCTGGTATGTTATCATGAGTCATAATGTTGGTATACAGTACCTATTGCTCTTTATTGTCAGGTGGTACAGTGATAAGCTCTGCTAAAAGGCCTTACTGCATCAAAAGCCAGTTACTCATCCATGTGACCTTCGAACAACAACAACAACAACAAGTTGCTGCACCTCTGTTACACTGGAGTTCTAAAATCCAATGTTAAAGTCAACTACACTTTAGATTAGTACAATTAAAATAATATATTCAGGGATATTAAGGGATTTCAGGAAGTCAAATTCAACACTTCAGATATTCAGTTTGATATTATCTAAAAGAATAGCAATTTAAAGCCAAAATAAAATAATAAAACTGGCCAAAACAAGCCTAAAACTTCTGTTTAAAGATAGCTAATGAAAATGACAAAAAGACAACTGCACTATCCAAAAGCAGTCCATTTAACTTGATGTTGCGGTTTATGATGCTGTCCATCAGTTTCTCAGCATAGTGCAGGTGGTTTAAATGTGCGTCAGTCAGGCAGCTGTAACATTTTGCCAGATAAACCAAATTCGTATGATACTCGTGGCTGGCCTACAGTGTGGGAACGCTACATATGTCGATAAAAAAAGAACAGACTAAAAGGTAATTAGGTCGAATTTTGAAGTGCTTTTTATACATGAGGAAGCTAAAAAGTATCTCTTCCAGTATCTTACTCACCTAATTTTCTTTTGTACCACAGTCAACTACCACACTGTTTTAAGCTATGTTGTCTATGATAGGCTCAAAGTAAATACAGAGTCAGAAAACCAATAAACAATCTTATTGTTGGTTCATGTGACTCCTATCTAATCTCAGATAGAACACAAAACGCAGCTTTGCTATGTAAACAAAAACACACAGTATACTTAAGGGAGCAGCGTCGGGCTGATTTTAAAGTTGTCTGTGGATATTTTACTGTTTTTGTGAGAAATTCTGAATCCTGGAGTCAAACCACATTTGAGCTACATCAAATACCAGACTAGCCGAAAGCTGAAGAAGTTCAATGCAGCTTTACTGTGTTCAAACAGAACGCTAAGTGAATTTCAGAAGCGGCGCGATTCCACACAAAGTCAATGGAAAGATGTAATTAGATGCAAATTCGCCAACAGCGCAAATTTGAAAAATCTTTCAACAATCAGCACAGATCCTGGAGCTTTATGTACTTACTTGCTTTATAAAACTTACAGAGACTGAAGGAAAATGAAGAGAGACTGGAGGGAAATTACAGAAATCAAATCAAGGTTTCTGGCGAGATCTGAACACAAACACACAGACACACTGCCACAGACATGGTAACGGATAAACATAGGAACGGATATGTTGGTCTCTGCTAATTGGTTGGGGCAAAATAACAAACACTCCCAAACAGGAAATGGCTGTGCCTTAAAAATTAAGATCCTACCTTCTGTATTCTCTTTGGGTCCTTAACGGGGCCTTCCCGTGGCGGGACCTTCCCAAACAGCTTCCACCCCGGATCCCTCGGCTCCGCTGGCCGACTGTCCTTCACCCTCCTCGCAAACAGGCTCCTGAGAGACGACAGGGAATTAGATTGGAGGGCAAACATATTAGGTCATTATAACACAGGAGCAAAATTTAGAACCCGAGCTATGATTGCAGTCTTTAATGGGTCAATGTCGGGGCCCCCAGAGCTGCATTAAATGTGTGTGTCTGTGTCCTCGCCATTACTCAAGCTCACTGCTGAGATAAGCTCACAAAGGAATCTAAGAACAAAAGCGTAGAGGCCACCCAGAGAGCATTTTAACAACCTATGTGACATCATGTGAGCTGGCAGGCTGGTCACGATCATAAGACATAGAAGCTGTTACACAGCAGCATTTGGAGATACCGGCATGAGACATGCAGCAATAATCAATCATTACAGCTACTAAAAAGGTGGTAAAAAGGCATCTTTACAGCTTTTTGAAGAATATAACCACTAGACTGTCAGCTGAATGCTCAAATGGAAGAGAGAGCAATCTGCATGTGTGTTTAGCCTCCATCCACCTATTGTTTACATAAAAAGCCGCTGAAAAGAGAGGCTTTTCAGCAGCTTCCACTGTATCATTTATCCAGCTATTCCTTTCATTTATCCATCAGTGCGCTGTGAGCGGGGCTTTAATTAAAAGCCTGAATGGAGTCTCGCTGTGAAAAGACATGAAAAAAGTGGTCAAATAAAAAGCCTCTTCTGACCAGGCCATGTGACATAACAGGCACAGTAAAGGGCTGTAACACCATATCCTGCTGTTTGTCTCTAGGTTGAATCCCATCGAGAGGCAATTCACCATGACAACTGCCTTATGTGATGATTCTCACCCGTCAATCAAAAGGGAATATCTGCCATATTGAAGCCTTTCTGCTAAACACGCTGTGCTGACGCCACTTGGCCCTGACCCAGTGGAGCCTGCAGACGTGGAAAGGAGGTCTGACTGCGCAAAGTGTTTCAGTTGGAACAATCTGACCTTTTACCTGCTGACTGCTACACAATCTGTCCAGAGTGGGTCGCCTCCAGGGTAGTGACGACAGGTGGCATCGAGCAGACGCAGCTACAGGCTTCATTCATTGATAGCAGACCGTGTCTGTGTTTGTTTTGGAGATATCTGCCATCACTCAAAACCTAATTTCCCATGATCCATCTAACCATTTCCATAATGATAGCCAGAATAGAGATGGTGTCGGAGAACTGTGCAAAGGATACATTTCGGTTTTTGCTATGATTTGGAGTGAGGACTAAAGTGATCAGATTTGGACAAAATGTTTCATAAAATCATCAGAATTGCACTAACTGGCGTAATATATCTAAATATGGTACTTTAACTACAGATTGGTTTATTATTCTGCACATTTCAGTGAATACTAAGTATGCACTTAAGCACTTAAGTATGGTCTGTTTGTATAGAGTTTTCATTGTGGTATAAGGGAAAAAACGCTCTGGCTTGTTTGTATTTCTTTAGACCAATCACAATCATCTTGTCCTGGATGCAGTGACGGTGCCCTCCATCTACATTGTACTGGACTTCATGAAAACGTATGTTAAGGGTACGAAATGTTTTGTGCAAAAAATGTCAATAAAAAAAAAAGGTAGCGGAGATAGTGCAAGGGGCCTGACATCCGGCATGGGAGAGAGTGCCGGTTAAAATCTAATCAAAAATATACATCCTGAAGCAGATTTAAATGTGCAACACTTCCTCTAAGATGCGTCACCTTGCAGTGCATGTTGCCTGTGTTGCAGAATGTTCATCGATTAATACTGAAACTCGGCAGCAGTTACTGCTTCTATTATGCTTACAGCGTTTATTTATCAATTATAGGACAACAATTCTGAAGTCACAAAAGATGTCAGAGTATTATATTGTTGCAAAGAGATGGTCAGCAACACACAATGGAAAGATGCCACTGGCCTAAAAATTTAAAAAAAACTTTTATACCACTGTGTTGAATGTTGCAACCCATGTAAAAATCAGGTTTGCAGCCAAAAGCAGCACAAACTAACAACTTTTACAGCTAAATAGCGATGTTTTAACATAGGTGTCTATATAGTGGATCGATTTCATAGGTCACCATTATCAGAAGTATAAAATAATCTATCTGCATGGATGCAAGTTATTGACCAAGACAAGCTGATTATGCAATGGGTTCATTCCAGTGTGACTGAAAGTCAAACATCCTGACCAGCTGTTCACAACCAGCAATCATATGAAACTAACCACAAATACACATTTACCACATTTCAGTCCATCTAACATTTCAGTTTCCCACAGAAACCTGAAACAAAATGACAACAACCTGTTTTTTTTTTCTGTCCCCCGAACCATTTCATAACTAGTGACAAGTCATACTTATCCTCGACCAAATCTACGATTGAATGCACGTTCACAGTCCATGAACACGTGGCTGAGACAGCAAGTCACCTTTAACATCTTGCATTTCTTCCACTCTGCATTTCCTCATTGTGTGTGTGAGACTCAAGGCGTTGAATGACAACACAGATATTAAAAGGCCAACGCATTTAAACTACGCTACAGATTGTGAACACTGTCAACATGCAGTGTTGTATCAGTGACATTTAGGCTTATCTTATTCAGGATTGCAACAACGAAAAACAAGCAAGCCATCAGCTTTGTAGCAATTTTTTCTGAAAAAGATAACAGAAACATACAGGAAGATATGAGGCGTCAGACAACGTTCGGCACTCACACTCATGAATACGAGAATATCTGCTGTAATCAAAGTAATCCAACTCCACCCGGATAAAATAAAAAGGAATGAAACATCAGCTTTCAGTTCACAAAGAAGGAATGAAAACGATCTGAAAATTTGATCCAAAGAGAGGATGATAATAGAAAGAGGTGTGACCAATAACAAGTAGTGAATTGACAATAAAAAAACATAACTCAAGGCCCACTTACGAGCTTTTGTCAGAGCGTTCGACTGCACTTCTAACAGCATTCATCAGTGTTTAGATGCGTTCATGACTAGGGCTGTGTATTGGCAAGAATCTGCCGATATGATACATATCACGGTACTGGGGTTATGATTCAGTATATTGCGATATATGCAATACTGTAAGCAAGGCGATATACTGTGATTTTTTTCATCTAATTTTAGGAAAAATGTCATAATACATAGCATAAAATCTGTGATCAGAAAAGTGGGATATTAAACACAACACAAAATAAACCACTGCCACGAATCTTTGCATGTAATTAAAAATCGATAGTGTTTTTGAGAATATATACAGTATCACAAAACATTATATCGCGATAATTAGTGTATCGATGTTTTCTTCCACCCCCTATTCATGATTCATGCTCGTTATCACCTGTTGTAGCCGAAGTTTGATGTCATGTGATGACAACTGAGCCATCTCCATCTGCTGAGGAAGACAATTATACATGGTTGAAAGCTCTGGAAAAAGCTTGAAGAAGACTTCTTTTTTTCAAACTATTTCCGAGGTCAGTAACGAACGTTCAAGCTCAACAAGTTAATAATTCACGAACGGTGCAATAAAAATGACTTTAAAGAAAAAACTCCACCTCATTTGAACATATCAGCAAACCGCTGAGGTGGAAAAAATAAAGTGCAGCCAGGCTTTGAACTAAGAGGAGCGGTGAACTTGAGTAACCCTGTAAGCACCATAAAACAATGCAGCATAGATCGACGTGCAGAGGCCAACTGAGAGCCACCTTTACAAAGCAAAGTCTCAACTTTCAACACTTTCTTTCTACATCAGATTTTTCTGGATACAGTTCATCAGAACATCATGTTTTCAGCTTCCGTGTATGCCACCACACAAATGTTCACAAGCAGGAACATGATTTGCATTCAGTCCACGCCAAGTCAGCCTCAACGTGACAGCTGAAGGGCTGCGGCTGTGGTCGAGTGCTCAAGTGGAACGGCCAGAAAATGGCAGAGGTGCTTGTTTGTATGTTGTGTTCAAGCCGAGGCTTTGCACTGCACTGGTTTGTGGTCGAATCTCCCAAAGATTTCAGGATTTCACAACCGTGTTCGGTCATTGTGTGTGCAAATGCGGTGATAAAAGGGGTCCCGGTGGTTGTTAGGCTTCAACTAACAGTGAGGACACCTGGCATGGAAAATACCAAACAAGCTAGTACAAGAAGAGGAGAAAGTACATTGAGTTCTTCCCATCAGAAAAGACATCAGTGAGCAGGATGTCTAACAGTACACAGAGTATGTATTTTGTCCAATAGAACATAGTTTAGCACAAAAGCCACATTATTCAACTTCTGTTCAAAGCTCTGCAAAACAGACATTAACAACTACAAGCCAGTGGTTAAGAAATGTCAACTTTTTTTTATGTCTTCTGCTGGTATCCTACCTGTCAATGTACAGAAGAAGTGATGGGGTTGCCATCCTGCTCTGCCACCCGCAAAACACTAAATCACAATTCTCCTGAGACAAACAGGCACCTGGTGGTTGAGTGCTCAAAGAAGCAAAAACTGAAGCTGTCCTTCAGTCAAGATTCAGGCCCATACCTTCCATAGTTTTAGTTACAGAGAGGGGGAAAAAAAAGTCCCACACAGTCACAATGTTGAGGCAGAGTGAGATTGTGGAGGAGCAGGCAATGGGAGGCCTGACTTAACAGATGGGAGGGGAGGAATGGGTGTGAGGAGAAGGAGTCTGAAGGGCACAGAGGGAATGAGTAACTTCTCCATGTGAGGAAGGAGGGATAACAGAGAGAGATAAAAGTATGAACACTGGTGTTGTGTACAATTTGTTTACAAAAAATGTGCTGACAGTGGTGCATGCTCTGTGAGGCTGTATTTAGGCATAGCAATATTAAAGTCAGCATACTCACAATGACAATGTTAGCATGCTAACTTTTAGCAGGTATAATGTTTACAAGAGGTGCAACTGTTAGTCGACTAATCAATTATCGTTAACAGAATTTTTTCATGCAAAAATGTCAGAAAATGATGTTTTCAGCTTTTTCAAACATGCAGTTTTCTTGTTTTTCTCTGTTGTATATCATATTAAACTGAATATAGACCAAGTGATTAATTGAGAAAAAATTACAATGTTCATAATCTTAGTTTAGCACTTCAGCATGCTAACATTTGCTAATTAGCACTTAACACATCATTAATTTTAAAAGTATTTGGTCACAGATTCTGAGTTTGACCTGCTGGTGATGCTAAAAGAAAAGTCAGAGGATCACCAAACTCTTTAATATTCATGCTTGGGGCACCGTGGATATACAGTATGCACCAAATTTCATGGCAATCCATTCAATAGTTGTTGAGATATTTCAGTCCGGACCAAAGTGTTGAAACAACCAACTGACAGACTGACATTTCCATCCACTGGTTGTCATTATCGGCTCTGATTTTCCTGCATGTTATTTAATATTACATTGATATTATATATATTATATTAATTTAAATGGGTGGGTATTATGTAATAATATCCAGTAATTATAATGATAATAATAATGTCCAATAATCCAGCTCTGTAATGCTATAATTACAGGCACTCTGTAAGTCTTAACAACCTTGAATAAAACTTGAACCTCATCCAATCGCACGCACGTGCGCACACACACACACACACACACACACACACACACGTCATAACATAACACAGCAGGTGTCCGGTTACAGCTGCTTTTACCAGCAGTCTGGTATAAAAATAAAGAAAAATTACAAGTTTGACTAGGTGCTGTAAAATCTCCTTCCTTGTTCATTCAAGGAAAACTCAATAAAACGAGGAATGTGGCAAAGAGCAGTGAGAGGAAATTAAAATCCTACTGGATGATTAATGGCTACATGTGGTCCAATGAGTGTGGAACCAACTTTAAAACCACTTCAAACTAACTTTGCTGAATTCTCAAGACAATTTCAACATACTCATATGTACACTCATCATCAATCATCGTCATTCATCATCAACACAGTCAGAGCAAAGCACAGAACTCCTGTATGTAAATTAATACTAGAAGAGAAGTCTTTCGGGGGAAATAGAAACTGCTAATGAAGGATCTTGTGTGAACTTGCAATCATTTCGGTTTTGTTTAGTCACTTTCAATAGGTTGATTTTTGAGCTGTAGCTCGCTGACTGATTGTTTCTTTCAGAATGAATTTCTCTAAAGTTATTCATTAATTATGATGACTTTGCCAAATGCAGAGAACATTAAGTCTGCTCAGACACAACTGAGTTAACCAATAGGGCTGCACAATATATCGGGTTTTTTTCTCACCAACTTTCGCAATAAACACACTGCAAAAGACTGCGACATATCGCAAAAGACACTCAGGGATTTTTTGAGTTAGTTGAAAGAGAGAATCGGTAGAAAACTGCTTTAATGGTGCCTTTTGTGTTCAGTTCAATTTGATCAATAAAATGTCAGAAATAACTTCCTTTCGTTTTTTTTTTAATTCAACAAGCAATTTGTTGTATTTAGCAGAATACTGAAAGCAGCAGAACTGATATGACTGTTTATTTATCGCAAGTAATATCGTTATTGCAATATTCAACAATGTTATCGCATACTGCATGTTTTCCTCATATCGTGCAGCCCTATTAACCAATTAACAAAACAGTTGTTGGCTGACTGATCGATTAATCAACTAATCATTTCAGCTCTGCAAAATACTTCATAGAAAGCACTGAAAATCACAGACAGATGATACCTAATAGAGAATGTCAGAAAGACAAATTAAAGCCTGGTTATGCATATGCTCCTGCCCTATTGGTAAATATATTTAAAAACACTGGGTGGCTATTGGCTGATGGCTGGGCCACGGCTGCCCAAAAAAGTAATCATAGACAGGATGAGGTGCGGCAGCATGGGTTAAGATCATACACATACAGTAACACTTTACATGCAACAGCATGATAGCATCCTCTTTACAAACAGCAGCAGTGTGGTCACATAGACTGATGCAGTCTCCCTATGGGAGTAACTTCTAAGCAGCAAAGTCTGTAGTGCTGCAGCAAGATCCTCAGCCAAGATAGCGATGGTGGGATTTATTGTGACATGATGGGAGACCCCTAATTTATTTTTTTTCCTTGAAAGAATAAATCAGAAACCTTGGTTTTGTCAACCAGGTTTGGTGTGTTAATCTTCCTGTCCTTACTTGACACTGCAGAAAGAACATGCAGAGTTTTTTGTTTTAAAGAGGGTCACATTCTAGGTGAGCTGAAATGTGCATGAGTGGTGGGAGGATGTCTTGGGTAAGCAAGGTTTGTAAAGAAACTTTGAGCAATGCTGACTTCTGTAAGGCTACAATAAGGCCTTCAGCAAAGAGTCTGTGATAAGAGGAAGTACAGACAGGATAATTATCTCGCTGCGGATTCCCACAATGCTTCTTTTTCTATTTTTGGCCACTCATTGCACCAAAACATTAAAGAGAATCTATGCTTTTTCTCTTGTTATATCTTTCTTTTTTTAAACAGTTACTGCTCAGGTTAAAGTAGGGACATTATTTATTTTAAATTATAAAATGTGATTGTTCTTCTACCTATTAACCTCGGCTAGTTAACATTAGACAACCATCTAAATAAAATACGAGTTAACCTTTAAAGATTCTGAACATACCTGTTGAATAAGCTTGCCAGAGGTCCTAGTTTCTTTTGCCTGCCATCCTCTTCCTGTTGCGTGACACCAGACCCCGGATGCGGTCGTACAGGACTCCATAAGTCTCTGTTGTTTCCCTGTGATGACGACAGCGTCACGTCTGAGAAATGAGCGGCACCGCTGTCATCCGTCTCTAAGGTAACAATGGCGCTGGAGTCAGAAGTGACGGTGAAATCCAAGATGTCTTCGTTGGAGACCGATAGCTCGGTGCTCATGCTGGACACGCTGCACACAGAGATGTCATCGCTGCGGTTTAAGGCTCCGCCCCCAAGACCCATCCCTGTGGTGGCGGATAACCTGAGGGCGGGGCTAAAGAGGCGGATGGAGTCGTACCCGCTGCGGGGGAAGGTGGAGGATTTGCGGATGGCGTTGCCATCAGAGGGATCTTCATCCAAAGTTAGAGTGGCAGGAGAGTAGTGACTGCAGTCCGGGACTCCGTCACCGGGGCGTTGGTGACTGTGGAGGATGGGCTCCGGAGGGTTGATCTCCAGAGTTGGGATACCGGAGTCCTGGGAGGTCAAGCTGTGGCTGTCGTGGTTCAGGTCTGAGTAGCTTTTCTGGGGGCTGCAGTAGTAGATGGGCGTAGAGGAGCAGGATGGCTTGTAACTGGGCAGAACGGGCTCGGCGTGCGAGGTCGTGCTGCGTTCATGGCAGTGGTGGTTGGTATGGTCTTGGAGGTCCGAGGCGGTCGGATCTGTTACTACGCAGCCGTTCTCCACTATGGCTTCTCCAGACACACCTTCAAAAACAATATGGCATTCAATTAGTTTTTTATATCTTTGCACAACAGATTTTTACTGACCAGTATTTCATTAACTATAATAAGTAGCCTAAAAGTTGTGAAATTTCTATTGTTGCTTATGTGTGACCTGAGCTCAAAGGGTGACCAGCCGTTTTACCCTAAATTGTGGACTAACCTGCCAAAAGGAGATCAACCTACCCATCTCTCTTGCTTTTCTAAAAATAATTATTGACTGTATCTTTTTTTGTCCACATTCTTTTTTACCATTTCCTCTGCTTTTATTAAAAAGGTACCCTGTGTCGCGATTTTAACCACTGACAAGAGGCACGATGAATCAACGTTTTTTATCAATCAATCTTTATTTGTGTAGCACCTTTCATACAGGTTAGATTTAAAGTGCTTTAGATCGCTGACAAGCTGATAATAACACAAATATAAACAGTGAAACAACTTGAGACAGAAAAGTGTTAGCTATCTTTCAGATGATAAAAACAGGTTTGGTGGCATATCCCACTATGAGCCCAAAAGTTTAGAGTCTGCCAGCTCACAAAATACTAAAGGTTTCTTCTAGTTGACCAGGGCATCAGAGAAAATGGGTGTGGAAACCTTGAGAGGTGAAAACTAACCCCGCAGTGAGCAGGCTGTAACTGGAGTCTGGACTGTAATGTGAACAGGGCGACATCATGCTTTAACACCAGCTTATGCTCATGTGTCATTCATTGAGCTCCTGACTCTCATGGACAAAAATAGAATAAAGTAAAATAAATAGGTAGGGAAAATAGGGAGGTAGGCTAATATAAATACACTTTCACTTTAGACAGTCTACAGGGCCTAATGTTTTCCAAATGGGTGACACATAAAGCCAGATTCTTACCCAAGCTCTAAACCCTGACCTGCAGGTTGTCATGTGAGTCTGGTAGACTTTGTCCCAAAACATAGCAACAGGTTGGTCCTGCGCCACTGTTGAAATAATCTACAACCAGAGGTCACTTTTTTTTTTTAAAAAGCCAGAATCTGGGCAAACTCATTATTATTATTATAACAATGGACTGCTGAAAAAAAGCATTCTTGCTTGAAATGTATATTTAAATGCAATGCAATATCACTCAGAAGGTTTTAACCACAAAGCATTAAAATTAATGACAACTGTAAGGCCACACCAACACAGACGTGCATGTTCTTGTTTTTAGAAGTCGTGATAAAAACAAAAGGTTGCTGTAATTGTCTACTTAACTGAAACACCCATTTGAGTAAACACACAAATCTCGTTCTGTGAGTCATTATCATCGCTATTATCACGTTCAACTTAGGTTAACTCAACATCACAAACTCTGAAACGTGGGCAAACGCTTAAGTGGTTTTCTAAGAAAGTGGTTCTTTTGTTTGGGTTAAGACACAATAGAAATGTCTAAGTAGCACTCCTTCCGGGAAGATTGGAATGCATGGTGTGATGCATATAATACAGGGCACATGACGTAGAAGAAAAAAAAGAAAGACAAAATGGCACAAAATCAAATATATATATGTAATTTTCAATATTCAGAACCACTTCCTAGATAGAGTAATGAATGATCAATGAACAAGTCTTATGGATAAAAGTTCTGATTTTATCTCAGCAAGAGGCATTATGCAGATAGAAGACCAGCTTTCACAATTCACAAAATGTTAAGAGTCATGGTTTATTAACTTTGTGGTTACCTGTTTACTATTTATCTCAGAATGTGGCCTTTGGTATTTTAAATGTAAATAATTCACAAAATGCTGCATGTCATGGTCTATCAACTGTGTACGTTTACAATGTTCGAGGCTATATTTACTTCAAATCATTTTTAAAAAGCAGTATGGCATGACCTGCAATGTCACCATGCAGAACTGCACATACAGCATCATGTGTAATGCGTGTTAACAGTGATAAATACATAGCAAGGTCTACAGAGAGCACATGATAGTAGCCTACCACAGCGGCTGTGTCTGCGGTCCTGGGTACCGTGGCTTGTGTTCGCCATGTTTCCGGTTGATGCTACAGGTGGGCGGCAGGTATCCGCCAGCTCGAGCGGTCCATGATGCTGCTGACTCCTGCTGCTCCAGCCTCACCTCCCCGCCTCCTCAGCGCAGCTTAGAGTACAAAAACAGCACCAACATGAGGTCATATGTCGGGATAAAAACATAGATTCACCTCAGCGGAGAGAAAAAGGGGAGGCTGGTCAACATAAACACTACGTGTAACCGGACTTGCTCGCCAAGTGCACTTGCTGCTGCTGACGCCAACTCAATATGAACAGCGCTTCCTCAAGTGCACTCAAATTAAGTTAAAATGCGCGAGACATTTTTTGCTCTCGCAGCATCACTACAGGAGAGGAAACGCTTCTCCGGTGTTACACGAACAAGCACATTTCACAAGTTTACCCGGTATGTATCGGTAACAACATGACATACCTGTTTTGATGGTTTTGACGCTTCCGCCGCCATTTTAAAACAAACTTGTACCGTGAGTGCGGTGTAATCGAGTCAAGAATGTTCACCGTCGATAGATTCACCTGTCTGCAACTGAAGGCATTAATAATCGACCTCGCAACCCGAGCACATACACACGTATGATGAAGACGTTTGGGGAAGAAAAGTGAATTCCCCAGAACTGCTGTTACACGAGATTTTCCATGTTTTAACTGTCATTAATGTAAACATTTTTTATTAATTTAATTAATTTTATTTGTTGTATCAAGTGTTTCTTTATTTTTTTCTGCAGAAATATTAGGTATATTCGTCCTAAATGTACTTTATTGGGCAGCACACTTGCCATATTGACTGAGACCCATATTTCAGTTCATGACC
>JAOVVB010026823.1:0-15806 GCA_028570985.1 Heterobranchus longifilis | reverse complement strand
CCATATTGTTTATAGCCTAGCAATGTGTATCTCTCCACACACACACACACACACACACACACACACACACACACTTATACTCATAGTTTGGACTTAAGACTGTAGAGCACATGATGTGATTCTTTGAGGATAAAATTGTCTACATCTTGCCCAGAGGCTGGAATTTAGTGGTACTTATATGTTAATTAAAAAATTCAATCTTAACTAAATCTCAGCCACTAACCAGATTCCAAATTTGGGAATGTAGTGGTCTCTTGGTGCGACACCAATTAGTATCTAAGGGCCTTTTCACACCTGAAAGTCCGAAACAAAGGTTCACGTTTTTGTCACATTGTGTATTTGTTGGTTTTGGTTTCACATTGCAATTATGACAAAATGAAACCTACACTGTACATGTATTTCCACTTAACAACTTGACTGTTCATTTCTTCTCTTCTCCGATCACCAATAGCTGTCTGCTCTGACACACTCGTTACATACACACTAAGCACTGAAAGGAGCTTAGTCTCACTCTTATAACATGACAATAGCCTGTCAGAACTTCCTGTAATTGGTCCGAAAGTCTGAACCATCCAAAAAAAAAAACAACTTCACACTAGAAACAAATCGGACCATGGTTCAATTTGTTCTGGACCAAGACCACCTCTTTTTCGTCAGACCAAGGATGGCTGTATGGTCTGGAATGTGGTCCGGGGGAGGTTTCAAACCTGTTATTTTGGTTCGGATCAAACTGAAAAGTCTGAAAGTCCGAACCAAACAATTTACTTGTGAAAGAACAGAGACACTCACAGTGTGAAATAGATGAAATGAAGCCATGGATGATCTCTGTAGTAAATAAACATATTTTGACAATGTGAACTGCTCTTTAAAGCACAAATCACTGTATAAAATAACCTTAGAAAATGTTGTCACTTTGATGTGTTGAAAGATAAAGCACCAACAGTATTTCTTTTGTTCTGTTAGGGAGGGCGAATAAAAGAAATTCCTTTTTGTTGTAAAAATCGAAACCCACGTAGAACTCTGTGTGCGTACGGCACCATCAAAAGCTCCGTTTCTTCACCTCCAATCACAACAAATGATAATTGAGTGTAGCTGCAACGCAGGTAGGAGATAATGGGGCGACCTCTCAACTGAACACCTCGCTGCTGACTGTAAAGAGATAGCAGTGATAGTGTACAGATCTGAGGGTCTTGACTTTACTCCGAAGGTTCTACTATTTAATGAGGAGCACAGGGCTGTGTTAGCGAGAACTACAACCCCTTGGATCAAGAATTCCTTGCGACACAGTGTGTTAAAGGTTGAGGCAAGCATGGGTAGGCAGGGAGCAAAATGCTGCAATACTGTAACTATATCCGAGACCTTCATCTCATCATCTCCCTTTATATCGCCCCCGTTGAGTATCAAATGTACTACTCGACTACATCTAAGATTATATATGGGTCGTCCCTAATGAAAACCCATACTATTTAATGTTAACTCTACATTGGAATCAGTAGTAGAATTGAGGATGATTGTTCAAGCATGGTATACACAGTATATTCATTTCAAAGTATCCAGTCATGAACTCTCAATACAACCTCAAACAAGAGAGAGACGAGTATTTTTCAGTCTGTTGAGAGGGAGAAGATCTGCAAATAATAATGAATGGGGAAAATACTGGGATGTTTTATGCTACATTTCAGTCTGCTCACAAATGTGTTTAGCTAAAGATTTTATTCATCAAAATGACTATATCAAGGTTTTATGAATTGTATTGTATTGCACAATGCATCTTTATAATAGATTAAGAAAATTAAGTAAATTAACTATGCAGTGATTAAGCTCTAAGTTTCAAAGGTGAATTCATCTTCATGATTTTTATTGAAGAAAGTAAAACCGGGATTTGACATTAGCGTACAAATGCCTAAAGAGATGTTACAGTTACAGATTGTTACTGAAGTACAGTTGACAAAACAGTAAAAACAAGAGCTTTTAATTCATTGGTATTATTCCTACATGAGTAATAATTTGTCCAAGCTTGGATTTATTTTAATTGTTTTGTTAAAGGAGACCAATTATGCTCATTTTCAGGTTCATACTTGTATTTATGGTTTCTCCTAGAACAGGTTTACATGATTTAATGTTAAAAAAACACATTACTTTTCTCATATTGTCTGTCTGTCTGAATATACCTGTATTCACCCTGTCTGAAACGCTGCGCTTTAGCGCCTGTCTCTTTTAGCCCCCCCCCCTCTGAAAAAGGCAAGTCTGCCCTGATTGGTCAGTGTTTCTGGGTCTTCTGCATCTGCGCTCAGCGTCTCTGCACCGGCATTGCAGACGGGGAATGACTGGAACGGCACTGTAGTGGCACTTTTTACCTATATAAAGTATACTTGTGACATCACAACCTTACAGAAGTCCTGACGGCTCGTTTAAAGGCACAGTTTCTGAATACGGACTGTGTGCATTTCTCTCAAAAAAAGACATATGACAAAGATAAGTCGAGGCAGATGGCCGCCCACTCAGAGCGTGGTTCTGCTCGTGGTTTCTGAACTGTTAAAAGGACATTTTTCTTCGCCACTGTTGTGTATGAAACGCACGCTCAGGGGTGATGTTGGGACTTTGTACATCATAGAGCATAGTCTAGACCTGCTCTATATGAAAAGTGCCCTGAGATAACTTTTGTTATGATATGACGCTATAAATAAAATTGAATTGAATGACAAATTTCACTTTTACAATATGGAACCTTTGGGGCTAAAGAAGTGTCAAGGAGTATGAACTAAGCAGCAATTAACACATGTCTAAAACAATTTATTACATTTTACCAGTGTATAATTATGCTCCTGTATTAAAATAGAGAACACAAAAAAGGGGAGAAAATCTGAATCTATCTAAAAGCTGTTTGATTGACATCACCTCATGTAAAATGGCTGCATCAATGAAAAGATATGTTAAAACCCCATTACCCAAAGGGCAGGCCTTCATGGTTTGATCTCCTGTCCTGCATACATTGCCTCAAACACTCTGATATCCCTGTCCCTGATAAAAGCAGACACAGATATCACCTTACCTTCATTATGAGCTGCTGGAGCCTTCCATGGAAAAAAAGGGACGATTGCAGCTTGGCCTAATGGAATATTCATAGACCTGACGTCAGTGTGTATCCTTGGGCAACCAATCCTGTGCTGGTCATATGGACATATGTGTAATTACACAGCTGTCATTTATCTCTCCTCTTTTACGCACACACACACGCAAGCACACACACAGAAAATTACAGACCAGATTTTTTTTTTTTTTTTGGCAAATGGACAAAATAACTCCCACAATTACGGGAACCAGTGAAAATGAAGAAATCTACCAATGTTTTGTCTTGTCTGTTCTTTAGAAACGTCACACAGTGTGATTTCAAAATTTATTTCTCGCAGCTCTTCACTTCCATTTTGGCAGATTGGATGCAATGGTTCCACTGAGCAAACAGCAGATAGTATTTGACATTTATTCAGGGGCATTGCAGTGTGAAGGTTATCGGTGGAATTTTTTAGGCTTGTGCCATATCTGATGTTTTTCTCTCTAGTAAGCCTTGCATTTGAGTTGAAAGGCATGTTCCTTCTTGTAGTTAGATATCAGCTTTCTGTTTCACTGGACTGGCAAATGGCTATACTGCTGCAGATAATCTAACACGATAATATTACAGTTATGTGACGATTTACATTTACTGTACAAGCTTCAGCTTGGTTAGCTGTGGGTTGTTTCTGTAGATGAGTAAAACCAGCTAATGGATTTCTTTCCTGATTGTAGCATTGTAGCCGGCAGCAGTTGAGAACACATTGCTATATCATCACCTTTTCAGTTAATATGGCAAACTTATCAGCAAACTGTTGCTTATTACAAATCCAGTTTGCATCCACCTGATGAATTTCAGTCCAATGTTCATGCTCTTTTAGCTCTGTTTTTGGTCTCTACCAACTGCTGAGGGAAATACCTGGCTCTTTAGCTGCTAAACGCTCCACTGTGTTCATCAGCTAGTTGCTAACTTTGGCAATTTGATGCTGAGCAGGTCATAAGTGTAAAACACACCGACTGGTCACAAAGACTGGAAACGTGCTATACAAGTACAGTCCATTTACAATTTAAATATTGCAGCTCCCATCTATCTGTGTGCTAAATGCTTCATTTTACTATCATCTCTTGCCTTTATATCGAATAGGAGTGTACTTGTGAGGTTATTACCCAAAAAAAAAGCCTTTTGTTAAAGTCAGCGGTCATTTCAGCACCGCAGTGAAATAGACAGCTCCTCTGCTCTCAGGCGCTGATGCTTGTTCAGCACTTTGACAGTTAGAGTGTTATCCCTGGTTCTGATAGCTTTCACTTTGACCTCTCTACTTTCCCAATACAATAGCCTAAGTAACTCATTCCACTGTAAAAGCACACTGTTGGTAAAATACATATGCCTAATGGCCTACGTGCGTGTGTGCGTGTGTGCGTGCATGCGTTTCATAACTAATAACTAGCATGCACTGGGGCCTGTCATACCATACGCCACTGGTTATATGCTGAAAAAGTATATACATATATATATATATATATATATATATATATAAATGAAAGCATCCTTTCCAAAGCCATCATCATGTGAAACCCTCATTTTATCGTCTCTTCTGTTTTGTCCAAACATTGTAGTTTGGGCAGTACACCAAATTATCGCTTGTAGAAAAGGATATCTTCATAACGAACATCCGTCACTGGTGGCAGAATAATTAGGCTCCAGTTATTTAAGGACAGGCTGTGATGAATACACATGCCGCAGTAATAATAGGAGTTTCATTTATGAAAACAGTAAGAGGACATTTGGATGGCTGACGTGTGTCTTTAAATCAATATCTAGGAGTATTAATTCCCCAGACCTTATGCTAAGCATGGTCAAGTGGAGTGAGGGGAAAATAACATGATAGTGAATAACCATTCAAGATAGCATGATGTAGTATATTGATCCACTTTTATTGGAAAAGTGGGGAAGTGTTTGGTTTCTGATGAAGAAGCCATATCTCTAACAAAATGTTAAATTGTAAATGATGTGTTAAATCATTTTAATATATGGGGAAAAAAGGGATGCAGCACACATAATAATATGTCAATTATCAAAGAAAGGCATGGAGCTGAGGTGCAAACAAAAGCAAGAAAATCAAGTCAGCATGCAGTTATCTGCTTCTCTCTTTGTGGGCCTCTCCTTTCTCTTCTGCTCTTTGTGCTGTCTTGACCCTGAAATATAAACCCCATATTTATATGCACATGTAGTCACATAAACACAAGCATTACAGAGAAACCCCACATCAAGTTTTCTTGAAGGTGTTTGATGAGCACAGCTGCACATCAGCCGTGCACAAAGGCTTTCATCAGTAATGAATGCAACACAGCAGCAGATCCAGCTCCTGCCACTCCCTCATATCTCTACACTGTATTTTGTCCCTCCTCTCCACACCGCCGACTCCTACATCCTAACCTCCGAACAAGAAAATTATGAGGATTATTAAGCTGATCTTTTTTCCTCCGTCTTCCGCTCAGCCATCTTTGTGTTCATGCTTGGTGACCTCTACCCACAATCAGTCCCTGACTTAATGCCATTGAATTGCCATGCTTTTGAGACCATCTGCTGAGAATTCTTGAAACCTTTTCTGATTCAGAGATGAAAAATGGTCAGTGAGTAGCACACAACATATCACAATGACTGCTACGTGAATGCATGTATATTATTAGAGGTATAGCCAGAAATGCCTTGTGATAAAGACCCAAAGTCTGAGTACACATGAGCCCTCTAAAGTGGTCTAAGTCCGTGGTTCCCAACAGTTCCCCTACAGTTTCCCTATATCTTGACATTTCATTCATTTCTGTGAAGAAAATGAAACATTTTATTTTTAAAGTTTGGATTTTTATTCAAGAAATAAAATTACAGGATAAGTGCACTATTATGCATGGTTATAAAAAAATAAAAATAAAAACACAATAGAGGAAATAAGAGGAAAACTCATCTCTGATGCGATATTGACAATAAATAATCTACCCAACATTCATCCAAATCGCTCATTTTACTTAAACTTCCTGCAGTTATTGTGTCCACTATTTGCATTAATGGTACAGTTTATCAGCTGTTCTGTCCTGTTATTGTTATGCATTGTATATAACATGAAATATCCACAAAATATGTTACTAAAGCTGGAGATATACATGCTGTTTAGCCACCTGTTAAAGGCAGACATCGCAATCTGATTGGAGATGCAAGTCAGCTGCAAATTAGGTTAAAGTTCAAGTCATTTGAACTCTGGGCACCCATGGGTAAAATCTATAACTAAAGCATCTAAAATCTGGAAGAGTTAGGGCTACGGCATGAATGAAGCACATACAGCAGGTATCACTGTCAGTGTGACAAGCATTAGTTAGACTTTTTAATTTAAGTTTGAACTCTAATTGACACCACAGCGTAATGCTACACTATTGGCTCTACACTATTAGCAGGGGAGCAAAGAATCCACCCAGTGTTATGCCATGCTCATTAACCCATGATAATACCATAAAACCACCACTCCCAACAGGGGCATGGCAATTAACTCACTCATTAGATCGAAGTCATTAGTAGTGGTTAGACCAAAAAGACTGTGATGTCAAACAAAACACACACAAAGTAGAAATGTAGCTCAAAGTCAAATAGAGGAATGATTTAGCACGTACATTCGTTAACGCTAAAGGTATTAAAAATTGTCAAATTCTGCAAGATCTGCTTTATCACCTGCCAGCTCTTGAATATTTGTGAAACAAGAGACATTATTCCTTAAGAACACATTGTTCTAGGGCTTCCTGTGCTTTAGAAGAATGTTCTGTTGTGGAGGAGTGAGAAAGAGAAGAAAAAGGCTCATTACAGTTTGTTCTGTATCCGTAATGGGAATGTGCTTTATGTTAGCTGCAGTACAAAATGAGTCTTTTCTAGCAGACTAGCCTCACTGTCACTGGATTTGATTGTTGCAAAGATGAAAATATGTTTCCCTGATAATATGGTCATTATTTACAAAAGACAGATCCATCTGATCACATTGTAAGAAACATGTGCCTTTCAAATCTGATGCAAGTTTTTGACAATTATTTTACTTTCATACTACAAGGTATGATAGATGCCTCAGGGAAAAGGTCAGTTTTCATTTGATAGAGCAAAGTTTGGATATCACTTTGGAGCCATGTTTATCCCGGGGTTAATTCAAAGGAGAGTAAATCTAAAACTGACAGACGCATGAAATATCTCCTTTGTTTTACAAGTACAATCCTGCAATCTATCTTTAGACCGTAAAATATTTTTGTCTGTTACCAGTCAGTCTGATGAAACTCTGATGAAATGTATCCTTTCCATTTTATTTTGTTAGAAGAAAGAAAGAAAGAAAGAAAGAAAGAAAGAAAGAAAGAAAGAAAGAAAGAAAGAAAGAAAGAAAACAAACAAACAAACAAATACCCTTTTTTGCTCGCACTATATGCCAGTTTAGACAATGTCAAGGTTTTCCCCTCACTTTACTGGGCACTTTTACATGAGATTATGGGTTATTTATTATTCATTTATGTATGTATCTGACTTGTTTTTGATGCCATTGCAAAAGGGGAAAAAACAGGATTTTAAAAAGCCACTAATGATGTGCAAATTGAGTGTTACTGTAAGTGAGACAATTTTTAATGAGGTACTATGCTGTATTGATGAAAAATACATTCAGGAACAACATGGGTTTTGTTTGCAGTCACTGGGGCTAAGCTAGCTGTTGATGGTCAGTACATGTTTAGATTGCACTGGCTGCTAGTTAAATCACCATGTCTTGTTTTCTATTTTCTTGTTTTTATTTATTTTTTTGGTGGAGTCGGCTGAGTAACAGAAAATAATGTAGTGATTAACTTAAATTTAAAAAAAATATGAAACTATTATGCTGTAGGTATGACCAATAAAAAGATGCTTTTCTCATCAACAGCAGCAGAGCAGAAAATGTGTCTGAGATCTCAGTCTTCTTTGTAAAAAGTTCTTGACTTCCTGAGAAAATGATCCAGGTTTGCTGTTGTCATAGTCAAGTAAAAAATAAAAAAATAAAAATAAAAAAATAAACTTATGTGCCTTATTTATTGTACGTTCTGGGCATTTTCACAAGCCTAATGCTCACTCCTACAATTAGCCAGAAATGGGTATAACACAGTAAATGTAACCCATTTTTAAAGCATCCAGAGAAGCTATTATATAATTATATAATATACACACATCTCTATATATTCTGGGCTATAATAGCTTATTGACTAATTTTACAAGTAGGACTAATTTATGATCCTTTGTGTACTGTTATGAATCACATGGTATTGTACGATTTGGGCAAAAAGTAAATATTTTTGTTTGTGCTGGAATAAATTCATGCTTGTAGGAAATAAGACGATTTTATGGCCGATGTCTATATCTTTTATTTATGAATCTGTCTCGTGGTTTCATCACACAGAAGGCTGTAGCAGTGTGATGCTGAGCAGGCCTGACATGTTTGAACATCCCTATGCAAAAGAGTACGGCCAAAATGTGAGAAAAAACACAGTGTAGGAATTTTAGTTCTGTAGCACATAATCGTGATCACCCCCCCACTGAACCACAAGGTTCAACCATATTTTATTGATCAAAATGTCAGTGTAAAGTACATTTTTTAATAATATTTCCAGCTATCAGTTATCACACTGGCCACTGTTCTGAGCGCAGCGTGCTGCCTGGAGACAGGATGGTATAGTGAGGCCATTTTTTTAAACTTGACCTCACTGTATAAAATGACCTCTAGGATGATCACGACCTAGAGACCTAGGGCATTCAGAGGATGTATAGCGTTCCACATATATTCACAATAAGGGAGTTTCTGAGCAGTTTCCAGAACATAAGTCCTCACCATCCAATCGCCGAAAAGTGCAATTCTTGCAGAAATCTCCAAATGTCAAAAGTTTGTGATATTAAATCACAGCATGAATTTTTCTGTGGTGTTCATCAAGGTGTTTTAATGAGGTATTTTCAGGGAATATTCAACCATTTTTAATCAATTATCAAGTGGTCAAAAATGGTTAAAATGTGCACCAAATCTGTGTAACAAATGATAAACCCCAAAATTGCTGCAACAACTTATGAGACATAAGAGAACATTTGCATGGTCATCATATCCTTCAAACATAATGTTCTAAGCACGTATACACTCTAAACCTTCAAAATGTAATAGGTGCCTAAACAAAACAATGTTTATTGCACATTTATGATTAGAAAACCTTGACACAGTGCTGAGCTGCATCTCAAATTAATCTTTCAGCTTTCAGATGATGTACACCACTTCTATGTGGCATCTACTGTTGACCTGCTATCTGCCCTTAAACATAACATGCCCCCTCTAAAAAAGACAAAAATCGATCTATATGTGGGTCTCAGAGGTTACATTATAGTTTTCCTACTGTAGCGCCTGAATTGTTGTGTTCTCCTTTACATAAATAAAGACATTTGCATTAGAAATTGATGCAGAAAAGGCATAAATTGGTGCACAAGATTTCACCCGAATGCAGGAAATTAAGTGTTTGACACTCAAAATGTAATGAGGACCCCCTCCCCGAGATCCTCCGCTTAATCTGTGTCCCTCCCAATGTTGAAACCAAACTTCCGCCCTTGGAAATACAGGCTCATCTTCAGAGCAGAAAAGGAAAAGTTGCAAATAGAGACATTGAGATGAGTCAAACATTCCTATCATCAGTTGCCATGGTGAGCAGAGAACACAGCTTTCTGTGCCTCAAAGCAGCCCATTAGTAGTATGGCAGAAGAGAGTGCCCCAATGCTTTTGTCCACACTCCATTTTCAGCCCTTTACACTGACAGGTCATTTCAATGTGTCTTGTATTGCCTGTAGGTCATATTAAGGTACAGAGGTACTATTCTGAACAAGGTGAATTTGTACAGGATTGAACTAACGGTGCATAGATATTATGTCCCCAGTTGCACCATTATAAAAGCAGACTTTTTAAATTACCCATACCATCTAAATTCCAGTGAGGGGGAGGAGCTGCCCTCTTGTGCATACAACTAACCACTATTGACTTCTGGAGGTATAGGATTTAAAAGCAAATGCTCTGAGCAGAGAAAGAACTGGATGTACAGTATATGAAACATGGCGCATAATTAATAACATTGAATAAAAGTATAAATTCTGGTTTTGAAAGGAAGAATCTGCTCGAAAAGATCAAGCTATTGCATGTATGTATAAAAATACCTCAGAGAAGGTCTTAAAGACAGCCAGAGACCCTGAGTAATGTAAATCAGAATATGCTTTCCTGGCCATAAAATATTTCCATTCTGTTGCAAAGGCTTCAATTACATCAGCATCGCTGTTCACACATGGTAAAGAGCGCTGGTTTTCTTAGAACTCCCTACAGTCTTTCTTAGGCTAATGCACAGCCAGTATACCCTGCTGCAAAAAAATGCATTATATTACATTTTCAGTCCTGAACAGCCAGTTAAAATGTCTAAAGAGTCTAAAAGGTGATTACCAATGAAGGTATTCATCCACGATCCATGTTCTTCAGTATTGGGACACGTAACTGGCTAACTCAGATGTGCGTTTTATACATAGACTGTAAAATATTATCATTATTAGTAGTAGTACAATTGAAAAACATATGGACATCTGTAGTATTTTGTTGTAATGATAGTATGTTATCATGTCAAAATGCTTTTAAAATGTTGATTAATAGAAAAACATCAGAGTATGTGTGTGGATCTCTTTCCTCTGACTTCTACTTGTGATCCAGTGCCTACAGCAGGTGTGCTTCAATATGCATCACACAGTAGATGGAATATTACTAGCCATAAAAGCATAGTTTCTTATGAAAAAAAAACCCATAGTGGTTTTGAATTTCAAGAGAGAGGATTAATGTTTTCTGAGTCACTTAAATACAGCCAGAGTTCAGAGCCAACATGTAGTAGCCATTACAGAAAATGCATATTAATACACTTCTTCACTTGTGGTTGCATTTTCCC
Organism: Heterobranchus longifilis; assembly: GCA_028570985.1. Lineage (NCBI taxonomy): Eukaryota > Metazoa > Chordata > Actinopteri > Siluriformes > Clariidae > Heterobranchus > Heterobranchus longifilis. The sequence goes on along the minus strand of JAOVVB010026823.1, from coordinate 4,769 downwards.
CGTGTGTCTTATGGAGAGTCCTTAAATCACTTCAGGGTTTCCACTAAGATTAAAAATTCAGTCTGAGCCCATATTTGAGATTTTCAGACGTGTAGAGTTCTCCACAGCATGACAATCTTGACTGTAGATAAAGTTTAATACATATAGCGCTATGTATTTGTCGGTGGTATCTGTATCTGTGTATCATGCACTCAAGGAACTCTTGCCTGTACCTAATCTGGCTATGAAAGCACTACTTTCTATAGCATTGGTACAGTGTGTCTGTGTCTATTTAGGCTGGGAAAGCGGGAAGTTTTTCTTGGAAAAATACGCTAGTTACCAATTCAACATTGCCAGGTTCTGTGACAAGTTCCTATTTTTCTAATTAAATTCAGTTTTTACCCCACTGTGTATTGTTTTATGGAAGATTGTGCCAGCGTCATTAAGCCCCGCCCCCAAGCATGGACAATGCGTCTCCTTTTTGCAAAAGAAAAAGCTCCTTTGCACCTCCACATGAATGCTGCCTTGTGTTGGACAGAGACTGTCCTCCCCCGAAAAACACCACCAGGTCGTTTGTACAAGCAACTTATTACGACTCATGTTTCCGTTTATTATTAAGCAGCGACCTCTAGTGGCCATAATAATTATGACGGGAACAAAGCTGGAAGTCATGTAACATAGAAAGTCAATTTAGGGCGGGCAGGTGGGGTGGTGGATGGGTCAAACAAACACAGGACTTTCACCCAGAAGTTTGTGTCCCATTTGAAAGTAAAAGTACAAATGAAACTACGTCACATTCTATGTCACATGCGTATTTACGTCATGTACTTAAGTACGGAAGTGAAGTAACGTAACAAATTTACTGATTTTAAGCCAAAAAAACTATCTTTTTCTAACCCTAACCAAGTAGTTTTGGTACCTAACCCCAACCAAACTGCGACCATTTCACAACGTTAACCACATCTTTAAAACTCCAACCGTTAGGTTTAGGTGTGAGGACATGTTGATTAATTTAGGGAAAGCTTAGAAACTGAAATGCAATGCAAATCTTTGTTGTTAAAGATGAAAAGCTTCATAATTGTCCATTCAACATATGTTTGTCATTGAATTATGACAGTAAATGCATATAAAAAAAGACGATGAAAATGTACTGCATTTCACATTATTTTGCTATAGTTTACTTTTACAATATAAAAACATCCATATTCATGAGGCCTAACAAACGTCTTGAATGCATTTCCTTCCACATGAGCATTTGCAAAGGTGATTTTTCTGAATATTATTCATCCCTGTTTACATCAGCAATCAGCCTTTTTCTTCCCTGCCTTTATTAATGTAGTAATTAATTTATTCTCCTTGGAGAATTACCGGCATCAATGTCTGTTGGTAATATAGTGAGAAAAAGAGACGCCATATAGCCTCTCTTTCATGCATCACCAAACTTCGAGTTAAATTGTAGCCTAAATGGAAAATCTCTCTCTCTCTCTCTCTTCTCTCTCTCTCTCTCTATATATATATATATATATATATATATATATATATATATATATCTCCATCACATGGAGCAATGTTTCCTCTTCTTTATATTTTATGCATTCACTATACATTTGCATTACAACCGTCAGCCAGCAAGTATGTATATAATGTCTTGTGCACACATGCCTTCATGTATGCTAGTAGAGCATGAGATCCAGATCAAATGCCATTCAAAACATTATTGGAAAAATGTCAAAATGTACTAAATATTTTTGTAAATGTTAAAACTGCTGTAAATGGGAAGAAAAAAAAAGAAACAAAGCTCTTCAAAAAGCATCCTGGTAATAGAGTAATTCTCAATCTTCCCTTAGTCAAAGCTCAAATAGTTTTTCTCCATCTCCTCTTAATCTCCTTGTCTGCCTTTAAAAAGGAACATATCTTCTGCTCCACTGATTGTGTTGAGTACCATTCTGGCATTTCTGAAAGGGGCTGCATTTTTCCTGTATCCAACACCATGGTGATGGTGCACTTGTAGATTCTCATCTCCAACCAGCAAATCCTTTACTTTTGTTATCATTCAATCCTCTTCTTTAAACTTTTCTCATGCTCCCAATAATAATATTTTCTACCACCTCATGTTCTACTTCTTATTTTGCATCAAGATATCTCGGAAGCTATTGTCTGTCCTCTCATCTTTGAAACCTACGCCTCTTGATCCTTTGACTACCTTCCTGTTTCACTGACACTTTTTAATCTTTTCCTTTCTTCTTCTTTTACAAGTTTATTCTGCTCCTGTCTCATCTTAAATAACCTCTGATCCGAGTAGTTGTGCTGTTGCTCACTCTCACAATGTTCTGTATGTGTGTAGTTTGCCCCAGCTTTGCCCCCTCGCTGTCCCTGTGTGTGTATGACTTACTCCACCATCCGCTGCCAATCGCTCTTACTGAGACTTAAAAAACATATTACTCCCCAAACAATGCTTCCCACAGCAACAGTTTGTTTTGAACGTAGTCCATAAAATGCAACCTGCATTATTATTTTTAACCTATAACTCAGTTTCACTGTTTTCTGCATTGAGATTTTTATTTTTTTTATTGCTAGAGGGCAAGAGAAAGAAGACTTCAAAACAGGCTTCAACCAGCTCCAACTTTACTTTGTTAGTTTCAACTTTAATACAACTTTAACACCACCCCAACATCCTCCTGATGTGCTTATGCTCCCTCAATGTTCCAACATTTTCAGGCAATTATGCAACACATCCAGCAGGGACAAAACAACATCAGCACCGGACAAGCAGCTTGTGTGAGTGTGTGAGAAAGGAGCCTTTACCAATCTGAGCTCCAAGACTGGATTATAAATTAAACAGGCAGGACTACTAATCCTTTCTATACTCGAGGGAGTTATTTGGTGCATTGTTAATACAACAAATCTAATCTATTAACCAGGTAATAAATAGCCGTCTTGTATTGTGTTTTAATTATTGAGGCAACAACCATTTCAGGTTCAATTCAAGAAACAATTGCTCGAATAGTCAAAGAGGAAACTTGAATATAGGCCGATGGAAGAGCTGAGGTACTACAAAGCCAGTTTAACATACCAGGATATCTTTTGGAGATCTGGCTTCACGAACTTTAACAACCGCGATCACACTAAGTGGTCACACAATGGTGGTTATCAACTCGGTAACTTAACCCAGGATTTCACTGTCTAGATAAGCATGTTCACATTAAAAGGGGCGGGGTTTGCAGCATATGACCAAACACACAACATTAGCACCAAAAACAATAAATAAATAAATAAATATAAACAAAATGTATAATATAGGGCTATACTTTCCACTATAAATAAATTACTAATTGCGTATGAATACCGAAATATAAATAGATATGCTAAAATGTATAGCTAACTAAATTAATGAGCATAATAATCATGCAAAAGTAATTTTGTTTATTTACCAAATATCAAAATTTGCGTGTAGGGGGGCCCTGAAAAATATAATTTTGCCTAGTGTAATCTGTCCATTTAATCCAGCCCTGTGCATGATGCCATTTTTCCATTTAACAATTAAAGGTATAGTTCAGATTTTTTGAAGTGGGGTTGTATGAGGTACAGTACTAATCCATAGTCAGTGTACAGTAGGAGGACAGGAACGGAAGCTAAACAATGTACTGCTGTGGACGAGGGCAGCAGCTAAACATATTTTAGCCACCTAAACAAATGACCACCTAAAAAAAAATCTATTGAAGTGTGCGCTATATTTCAAATATTCCCTTGGCGTCAAACAGCCCTGTTTAAGTTTAGACGGGGGATCATCAAAACTGTCAACAAAGCGTGTGTGTTCTATCACACACAGGCTCCGCCCTCTACTGGCCTCTTTGGGTAATTCTCTTTCCAATCATGAGCACGAGCACTGAAATTTGCATGAACATAGCCGGCGAATCAAAGCGCACCTACCTTTGATAAGTGCTCGTCGCACAGTACATATGGAAGCACACACCGCTGTCTGCCATTCCTTTTTCTCTTCAGTGAGGAAAGATCCCCTGTCATGTACAGTCGGTTCTACTCGCTCCTTTTTTCTACTTTAACGGATAGAGAGCTGTCTCATGTCACTGTTAAAGTGAAGGCAGCAGCCATCTCTTGATGCCACGAGGGTTTTGGCGACAGACGTGTCTTTGGCCACCCTCTGGTGAAGCAGTTCTTGCAGGGGGTCAGGAGACAACGACTGGTGAGGCGTGTCGCCTCCCCACAATGGGAACTGCCAATGGTGCTCGAGGCCTTCGTGAACGATCCTTTCGAGCCTCTGGAGCGTTCCTCTCTGAAGGCGTTGTCATTCAAGACAGCTTTGCTGCTTGAACTGAACTCGGATACGAGAGTGAGTGAACTAACCGCCCTGTCAGTGCTTCATGGTGACCGCAGTGGGGCTACTCTCACACCAAATCCCTCCTTTGTTCCCAAGAACTCGAGGAGTTCTTTCAGGTCGAGGGGTTGTACATGTACATGCTTTTTGCCTCCCACCCCAATGCGGGTGGTAGGGAGACAAAATTACATCTGCTTTGCCCAGTGCGTGCATTGGCATGTCATGTTGAACGCACGGCCCATGAGACGCACCGAACAGCTGGTGGCGTGCTTCAGGGATGGTGCAGCAGACGAGCCAGGCTGCTAGGCTAAAGGCTAACCCCACAGCAAATGTCCACTCCCTGAACAATAAACTGGGCTGTACACAATTTCCTCTCTATATGCACTGCACTACATAGATGGATGACAATAAAGTATCTTATCCAACAGTTTAGCCTTGAATTAGCCGTAGCCCCTTC
>JAOVVB010026777.1:0-15808 GCA_028570985.1 Heterobranchus longifilis | reverse complement strand
TGAGAGAAACGTAATTTCGATCCTCTGTATGTCCTGTACATGCCTGAGAATTGACAATAAAGCTGAATTGAATTGAAATCTAAATATTAATGTTATGTTATGTACTGTTCTATCTGAGAAACAATGAATCTCTCTGCTTTGTTGACCATCATTATCAAGCCCCCATAATGAATGACCACAACACCCACCTCTACTTACATACAATACTGTACTAAAACACTCTGAAACACATTGATCTGTTAGAGTTTAGCCAAATATATTGGTCTTACGTTAACAGTGCCACTGTATAGTTATTATTATATAGTGTCCATGGACAACGAAAGAAACCCAAACAGCATGGACTGCAAATGATTGGGTTTTTGAGTAGTTACTGTTTTAATGACGTATTTACAAAAATAACTTACCTCTTTCCTGATCATGACGTCATTCTTGTAGTTGCTGTTGTTTGCGTACCTCAGTTTACCTGCAAGAAAATGTTCAATTTACAGCAACAATTTGAAACAATGCATCACTTTTGAAAAAACTCATGAGTTTGTTAGCATCATCACAGGCCACATGGCGCTTACATGCTCAGGGGATGATACTAAAAACATTACTGCATTTATAATACATATGTTGCAGTGTTAATTCAGGCTATACATGAGCTATTATCATTAATAATACAGTGGAAACCAAATAGCTTATTTGGCGCCTGCAACTAGTTTGGAGTCCGCTGCGGCCTAGCCATTAGCCATTACCGACTGGCTAGCGACGTTAGCTTAGCCGCAGGAAAGAGAACACGTTTGTATTACCGCCAAACTAAACTTACCGTCAGGTCTGAATTCAAATTCCAGGAACTCGTGTCCAAACTTCCCCTTGTGCCCAACATAATACCTCAAATAGAAGTCACTTGTTGACATCTTTACTCTCCAGAAAGTACTCTTTCTGGTGAAGTCTGCGGAACAAAACTCAGCTAGCAAGAAAAGCCTGGAGCTCGCCACCCATGTACGCATGCGCAGTGTCACGGGGTTGTTAGTCTTCTGTGCCCCGAAATAGGTCTTTCAGGAAGTTATTTCCTGAAGGACGTTGAGCAATGTGTGAAAGCCACTTAATATCTGCATGTCTTATAATATTTTTATTTTATCTGATCTATCAATTTGATTATTTAGACATTTCAAATGTACTCCAATTGTTTAGCAGACCCCAATGGTTTTTGTTATTCTTCTTTCCTTTCCCTACATGTTGTTATTTGTTGTACATTTTTATAGTATGTAATATATTTATGACAACTTATATTATAAAACACTGCAACATGTAAACTCCACGTAATGTATTGATTTTTTTAAAATATAATTTATTTAGCACAAGAAAAATATACAATAAAAAATACAGACATAAAGGATTCAATTCAAAATACAATGGTGGAAATGATGCTACAACACCATTACACTGACAATCAAGAAAGAAAAGGTTATTTTTTTAAACAAAATCAGCAACAAAAAGGAAAAGAGAAACAGACCGGTAAACAGACAAATGAGCAAGGCAGGAGACACTAAAAGAGCAAATATTTAGATTTTTTTATAGAGCTTTTCTATTCATATTCATCATACATTTCAGCGACTTAAAGTAGTTGGCAAAATTACAAATAAACACAGTGAAATATGGGCTTACAACCTTTCCACTTGCAAGTATAAATATGACATTTACCAATAATAATAATAATAATAATAATAATAATACAATTAATAGTATCTGAAATGTTTGCATCCAAGTTGTCCATAACATAAATTATATCATTGTAAGGTGACAGAATGTTGTCAATCATGCATATCAGACCAAAACCAATAGCACAACAACAATAAATGAAAAGGTCAATAGTTTCATTTTCAGAAGAAGAAAAGATGTAAGGATCCACTTCAAATTTCAATATTTTGTGAAGAAAATCAAATGGGTTTCTGTGGGACACGATAAATAAAAAGAAAACTTTTTTTTGTTTCAAAACCAAACAAATAGTTCTGTTTTCACATTTTCTGTCCAACAAATTAACATCACCAACTTTTAGTATTGGAAATAAACTTGAGAGAAAGACATAAGGTTCTACCTGAAAGATTTTACCCAGGGATATAATATTCTAGGCTTCTACGAGTCGCATATTACTGACGTCATCATTCTCCGCACCGTGGAGGATCTCTCTCTTGAGTACAGTCGCTACACGTGTGGTTGTTGTAAGGTTTTCAGCCATGGCGGGCTCCTTTTCTCAGGAGCTGGAGGATTTGTTGAATCCTCTGCCGAAGTTCTTAGATCCGGAGGACGACGGAGACGAGCAGACCAGAGCCAAAGTGACCCAAAGATTCACCGAGGACGAAGAAGAGGAAGAAGAAGATGGGGTCGGCTGCAGTTCCCTGCGGAAGCACAACACAGCCCTGCTCTCAGACACGGACACACGGTATGCGGGGAAAACCGTCTCCCGAAAACAGCTGCTGATGGAGGAGGAGGAGGAGGAGGAGGAGGAGGAGGAGGGCAACATAGAAGGAGATGAAGAAGAGGATTCTTTGGGGGATGAAGAAGATGAGGAAGATGAGGAGGAGTTGGTGGACAGTGATGTTAAACTGGCGACAAAGAGCTCTGACAGTAGCTTTCCTCAGGGGGTGGACTTCTACAGACTGACAGAGGGCATGGACGACCTGGGAGTCAGTGAAGATGATGATGAAGATGACAGTGGTGAGTAGGGATGGGACAATGATCGATTTAATCGTGGATCGCGATAAAAAAACACTCGTAATAAGTTGATCGTGGTGAATCTCCATTATCAGGATAATCGTGAATGTCCTCACAAATTGACTGCAGTTTACTAGTGTCCTGTCTGTGATGCAATACAAATATTTGATTCTTAAAAGTCTGAATATTTTGAGAAAAAAAGTTGTAATGTTTTGAGAAAAAAAAGTCGGAATGTTTCAAGAAAAAAAGTCACCATTTTATGAGAAAAAAAGTTGTAATGTTTCGAGAAAAAAGTCACAATTTTATGAGAAAAAAGTTGTTACATTTCGAGAAAAAAAGTCGTAATGTTTTGAGAAAAAAGTCGGAATTTTCTGAGGAAAAGTCGTAATGTTTTGAGAAAAAAAGTCATACGTTTATGAGAAAAAAGTCGGAATGTTTCGATAAAAAAAAATCACAATTTTATGAGAAAAAAGTTGTTATGTTTCGAGAAAAAGACTAATGTTTTGAGAAAAAAGTCACAATTTTATGAGAAAAAGGTTGTTACATTTCGAGAAAAAAATCATAATTTTATGAGAAAAAAAGTCATAATGTTTTGAGAAAAAATACATAATTTTATGAGTTAAAGTCGTAACGTTTCGAGAAAAGAGTCGTAATGTTTCGAGAAAAAAGGATATTTTAGTGCCTTTTTAAGAGTTTTAAGCATTTCACTGATTATCAGGATAATATCGTAAATCGCAATTATTTTGGTCAGGATAATCGTGACATGAAATCTTCATATTGTCCCGTGCATGCTCCATATTCCATGTTAACAAAACAGCACCTCTATTATATGCTCCATTAAATATGTTTTCGATATTGTGATAAAAACGATATAGAAAAATATATCCGACACGTCGCTCTACTTGGCACAGTATTGGTAAAAAAAAAAAGAGACTAGACAGAGATTAAACCTAAAAATATGATTTGGGCATTTACCCTTGAGGGTTTTTATAGCTGCATCATATCTGTCAGACGAGCTGTTTGCAGCAGAGCGCTCTGTTTTTCTGATGCTGTTGTTAAACAGTTTAAAAAAGGATACAGCGAGCTCCGTTCCTACGTCAGACGCCCAGATGCTGTAGAAGGGGTTCGTCAGCTGGACTCCTCTGGTGGCACAAAACACAAACACGTTCATCTGTGTCACATTTCATTACAAAAAAATATACAATATACAGCATGTGGAGAAGAAGCATAAAGACAGGAATACAAAATACAACAGAAATCAGAAAGATTCTTGCATACTGATATTTACCACCTTTGTAAAACAAGTCTCTTGTTCTACATTAAAAAAAACCTGGTCTAACGTGGATTAATAAAGTTGTATCTTATCTTATAATATTGTATATATGTAATATGTAATATTTTGAGAAAAGTCACAGTTTTATGTCAGGGCATAAAACAATATGTTGATTTTTACAATAGTCTAACTCTGGCATAACCGCCAGTGCTCGAAACTTAACTACTTTTTTTCTCAAAACATTCCGACTTTTTTTCTCATAAAATTGTGACTTTTTTCTCTAAACATTACGATCTATTTCTCAAAACATTCCGACTTTTTTTCTCAGAAAATTGTGACTTTTTTCTCTAAACATTACGATCTATTTCTCAAAACATTCCGACTTTTTTTCTCAGAAAATTGTGTTTTTTTTCTCAGAACGTAACAACTTTTTTCTTGGAACATTAAGATTTTTTTCTCATAAAATTGTGACTTTTTCTCGAAACGTAACAAGTTTTTTTTCTCATAAAATTGTGACTTTTTCCCCGAAACACAACAACTTTTTTTCTCATAAAATTGTGACTTTTTTCTCGAGACTTTACTGTCTTTTTCTCAAAACATTACAACTTTTTTGTTATAAAATTGTGAATTTTTCTCGGAATGTAACAACTTTTTTCTCGGAACATTACGACTTTTTTGTTATAAAATTGTGAATTTTTCTTGAAACATAACTTTTTTTCTCATAAAATTGTGACTTTTTCTCAAAACATTACCACTTTTTTCTCATAAAATTTTGAATTTTTCTCGAAACTTAACACGTTTTTTTTCTCATAAAATTGTGACTTTTTTCTCGAAACATTACAATCTTTTTCTCAAATCATCACAACTTTTTTTTAAAGAAACAAATATTAGTATTGCATCACAGATACTGTAGTAAACTGCAGTCAATTTGTGAGGATATTTACGATTATCCCGATAATGAAAATTCACCACCATCAACTTATTGTGAGTGTTTTTTATCACGATAAAATCAATTAATTTTCAACAGAATTCCACAAGATTCATTATTATAATGTCTTGCATACTGATATTTACTGATATTTATTTGTTGTAAATATAAATAAGAAACGTGGTCTCACCTCTCACACATGTCAAAGATAAAAAGGCAGAAGGATCCGAACACGATGGGTCCCACCTGCTTCCAGTAGACGGAGAAACGGTTCCTCTCCGTCTGGTCCTGAGACAAAAAGACAAAACACACGTGAAGACGGGACATCATGCATTATATTTCATAGATTAAATATGGTACAGCAAATCCACTGGCACCAAAACTCTTCTAATAGATTCATAAATTAACTAATAGATTTCACCAGGAAACTTCCCCTGTTGATTACTGACATTAAGACAGTTATTTTTTGTATTACAAGTTTTCTGAAATTTTGTGTTTAAATATGCAAATTATTATTAAATATGTGCTAATTTGCATACATTTCCAGAACAGAAATGTGAACATTTTGTTGACATATTAGAGTCAAAAGTTTTTACGAGGGAATTTTGGATATGTCTTTTTATCATAAAAAAAATAATAATTTTCATCATGTTTATAATGTAATTTTATGAGAAAAAAAGTTGCAATGTTTTGAGAAAAAAAAGTCATAATTTTATGAGAAAAAAAGTCAGAATGTTTTGAGAAAAAGTTGTAATTTTATGAGAAAAAAAGTCAGAATGTTTCGAGAAAAAATTCGTAATTTTATGAGAAAAAAGTTGTAATGTCGGAGATAAAAGTTGTAATTTTATGAGAAAAAAAGTTGAAATGTTTAGAGAAAAAAAAGTCGTAATTTTATGAGAAAAAAAGGCAGAATGTTTTGAGAAAATGCCAGTGGTTCCCAACCTGGGGTTCCCGACCCCCACTAGGGGACGCCAAAGCTTCACAGGGGGCCGTGAGGCCTTCTTGATTTTAAGGGTGTAAGACAACTTTAAAAATATATATACAGGTGGCCCATATCTCTACATTTGTTGTGATTATTGGAAGATAAAAAATGCAAAAAACTCACAGGATAAGGTCACTATTAAATATGTATGATTGTTAAAAAAAAAAATTAAAAAACCAATACAGAGAATTGTATTGAAAGTTAAAAAAAAAAAAGAAAGAGGAAAACTCATCTGATGTAATATTCACAGGAAATAATCAGCTCAAAATTCAACCAAATGTCTCGTTTTACACAAACATCCTGCAGTTATTGCGTTCATTATTTGGGTTAATTGTTCTGTTCTGTTATTGTTACGCATCGAATTTAATATGAAATATCCATAAAATATGTTGCTAAAGCTGGAGATTTCATGCTGTTTAACCACCCGTTTGCGTAGACATCACGTCGAGTTAATTTCTGAGGCAGCGTCATGCGTTTGCGTATTTAAAAGCAAAAATATCTCCGGCTTTAGTCAGGGGCCGTCAGTTTACTCAATGTTTAAAAAAAAAGGGGTCGCTTAAGGAAAAAGGTTGGGAACTAATTTAAAAACTAAATTTAAAAAGTCCCAGAACGGCTGTGACGGGACTTTACCAGTAAATAGCTGCAGCAGAAGATCGTCAGAAAAACATCTACCGTTAAAGTAAATGGGGCCGTGTACGGTACCATGAGATGCTCCCCGCAGAAGATGATCCAGAAGGACAGCAGCATGGAGTAGAAGATGCCCTGCCGGATGTCTCCGAACAGCAGCATCCAGGTCCAGTTGAAGCCAATGGAGAACCACTCCACCGGGATGTTGATGAAGGTCATGGAGATCCCCAGAGCCAGGATCACCCTGAGGGAGCAACAGCATGTTTAACCACCAGGTGGAGAAGGATTATACATTTCTGGATGAATTTTCCAGGGATGATGCCACGGTGAGGACATTTTCTCACCGGTTAATTACAGATTACATCGGACATTTTACAATAAAATATATTGACGCTCAATATCTGTAGCGCTTTGATCTCTAGAGTGCGGCTGTCGCGGTTAAGGAATTTCGTTTTTAATTTATTTAACATCCGATACACACACACATTGAAAAACAGGAAGGACCTAGCCTCGTGAAAAAAAGAAAAAAACACGAACGTAGCGGTTGCAGCGGTTGCTTGCCATCCCCTGCGATTGGCTTGTTAATACCATTGCGATATTTCGGTTATCGCGACAGCTCTATAGGGAGCCTAAGTTTGTAGTTTCAAATCCCGGAAACGAGTTCGCATTTCTGCACCTCCGGTTACCTCGACAAAAAGTCAGCGTGTTTTTTGAATGTGTTTTTATTTAGACGCCTGAAATAAAATAAAATACCACTACTGCTAAAAGTATGAAGGATACTATAATGGAAAATGATTATTTGAGTACTTGAATTTAATGTACTGTACTGTCGTATAACACCCAAATCACACCAAACTAGTGCTCGACCGATACGTGTTTTTCAACGGCCGATGCCGATATTTAGAGAGCAGGGCGGCCGATTTATAGTGCCGATTTTGTTTTGTTTTTTCATCTGATAAAATATCCTACAACAATTTAAAATTGCTGAACTTAAATTAACATTTATTGAACAGTTATTCAGCAGATAGCAGCATCTCTTTGTTTCTGAAATATATAAACGTACATAAATAAAAACAACGTTAGTGCACAGGAAATAAGTTGAGAAAAAAGTCTTAACGTTCGAGAAAAGAGTTGGAATGTTTCCAGAAAAAAGTCAGAATGTTTTGAGAAAAAAAAACGACGCCGATTATCTCAAAATGGCATTAATCGGTCTATCCCGACACCAAACAGAGTAAACTGTAACGTCTCACACACACAAAATACTTATTTATGACGTTACGCTATTTATTTCATCCTATGAAAGGACAAGAAAAAAAATTAAGACCTGAATGAAATTCAATACTTTGTAAAAGAAATGCAATTTCTTATTTTGGCCTTATTTTGAAAATATTACATTCAATGATTTTTTAATACTTTTAAGACCCTCTGGGTACCGTGTATATTTTAATTGAATATCAACAGCAGTATTATTCCTGCAGCATTAGCAGCCATGTTATCTAAGATAAATGGATGAGACTAAAACACCCCTGAGGAAACTTTTCATTGCAATAAAAAAAAAAGTAAGTGTTGAACAGTGTTGGCAGATTTAATTTCAGGTCATTTTAATTAATACACCTGAATGTGGACTACATCTTTCACACTGACACAATCGATGTTTCGGAGCAAAGATACACGTGTATCTGCTGAAGAAGCCTCATTAGATCTTGGGACGTTATTGATTAAAATATCCACTCAGCTATAAGTGCGGTGTGCCCCCCTCTGACCGATCCGATTCTGCTAAATTTACAGTCTTTCCAACCAGCCTCATTATTACAGCCAACCTCCGTCAACCTTGAAATCCAGACGGTTGGAGAGAAATGAATTGAGAGCAGACAGAAAGACAGAAAAGAGCTTGTTTTCCACACAGGTCCCTGCACGCCGCCAGTAGATGAAAGGACGAGCAGTTAACAGTGTGTGTGTGTGTGTGTGTGTGTGTGTGTGGGGAGGAGGTGCAGATAAAGGTGACCTGAAAACATGTGGGTTTTGTGGGTAATAGAAGTAATGTAACACAGGTTCTAAGCAATTCCAGTCCAGACAGTTTGCCAGCGATGTGAAAACCACATGTGACTGGTATGCAGGGAATGTGTGACTGTTTGGTTATTAGCAGCTCACTTTTTAGATACGGCCAATATCAAATCCTGAACTGACACGCGTGTGCGGAAGAACGACAGCAAAGACGTCACACGCAGCAAAATGTATAAAACGTATTCTTTGTGGATCTTTACGATCTGAAAGAGCAGAGCAGGCCTGCCTTACTGCGCGATATCAATCTGCAAGGCTTGTCATTTTCAGAGATAGCTCAGAGGTTTGTTGTTCGTTTCCCGTAGCGACGGGACTTTGAGAACGGGAACACGGGCACGGACTTCCTGTGGCCGCCAGACTGTAAGTCGATGTGCAGTGGAAGCCAAGAGAATACGTGAGTGTGCGTGTGTGTGTGTGTGTGTGTGTGTGTGTGTGTGTGTGTGTGTGTGTGTGTGGTTGTGGAGTCGGAGCCAGGGGTGGTGGGCAGGATCCCCCCCCCCCCACGGTGCTCCAAGTTAAATTTAAGACTTTTTAAGATGTTTTTAATACCACTTAGGATGAAATTTAATGCCAACTAGTACTTGAATTTAATGTTCTGTCCTGTCGTACAACATCCAGGTCACCAGAGGTCTCACACACACACACACACACACACACACACACACACACACACACAAAACATTTATTCATCAGGTTATCGTATTTATGTAATCCTTTGAAAGGACAGGTTCTCACCGTGGTGATCAGATTCAGGACTACATATGAAAGTGGTCCAGATCTCAGTGGAAACCCCCCCCCTCCCAAAAATCAGATTTTTTTTTATCCACACTACTCTGAAAAAAATCTAATCTGTGTCACATGTGAACATTTTACACGGGACGTTTTGACATGTGATAGCAGGAAGAGCACAGGTGTAACTAATAACATTAATTATGTCTGCGTTCCATTTGGGTGAGACAGTTCCTGTCATTATGCTGCTAACTCACCGACACGTTTACCTGAACAGAGCTGACGTTATTAATCCCATCTGTGCTTTTCCTGCAGTCGAGTCACAATGTCTGTTGTGACTCTGCTTTTGCTGAGCAAAAAACAACAATTTTAAAAAGGTCTCATAGTGTAAAAAGTGAGATTTCCATTCCTTATTTTAATTATAAAGCAGGTCTAGGTGTTATATAAATACTGTGAAAGTATCGAAACGCTCAATCCACGGAGAAATGCACAAACAGGCTGTATTCAGAAACTGTGCCTTTAAACGAGCCCTGCTTAGGGACGGGACAATAATCGTTTTTTCTCGTGGATCGCGATAAAAAAACACTCACAATAAGTTGATCGTGGTGAATTTACGTTATGGGGATAATCGTGAATATCCTCACAAACTGACTGCAGTTTACTGCAGTGTCGCATCTGTGACGCAATACACAGATTTGTTTCTTAAGTCGTAATGTTTTGAGAAAAAAAGACGTAATGTTTTGAGAAAGAAAAAATCACAATTTTATGAGAAAAGAGTCGGAATGTTTACGGAAAAAAAGTCGGAATGTTTCAAGATAAAAACTCAATTTTATGAGAAAAGTCGTAAAGTTGAGAAAAAAGTTGTAATGTTTAGAGAAAAACAGTTGTAGTGTTAAGAGGAAAAAGTCACAATTTTATGAGAAAAAAGTCGTAATGTTTCTATAAAAAAAAGTCCACAAAGCAAAATGTAACATAAAGTGATTCCAGTGTGTCTTAGTGCCGTTTTAAGTAAATTTCATTGATTATCGGGATAATATCAATAAATATTGATACTGAAAACCCATCTATTCAGTCTGGCTTTTATGAAGTGTTTATAAACTGTGGTCTTAGTATTTATAGCCTACTTATTTTACTATAATTTTTATTCTATTTTATTTATTTGTATTATTATGCATTTTATTTCTATTTATTTATCTTTATTTTTATTGTCTTCTTAGTCTAGCTTTGGTCTGTTATTTATATTATTAAAACATTTAAATCTAATTTTATTATCAGCTATTTTTATTTTATTTTGCTTTATCTTTTTCCATCTTTCTTTTTTCTATCTACTGTGCCGTTACAGTCATTCCCCGGCTGCAGTGACGGTGCAGAGACGCCGAGAGCGCAGATGCGGAAGACCCGGGAACGCTGACCAATCAGAGGAGACTGGGCTTTTTCAGGAGGCGGGGCTTAAAGAGACAGACGCTAAAAAAATGACGCGTTTCAGTACGAGAAAAATGATGTTTTTCATGTAGAAACCCAATATATGACCCTGACAATTAGCATAATATAAGAAAAGTTACTGTCACAGAATGATGGTGATGGTGACAGAGTTTCCCCATGAATTCTACCATCCTCACGTCTGTGCTGTAAGTTTAGAGGAAAGTCTGAGGTGCTCCGACACCTCTGTGGACCAGCATGACACGAGACTCTGGTGCAGCTTTTACAGCATGAAAAAATCATCCGCCGTCCACAAATAGGGTACGAGTCGCACTTCCTGAGAGCCTGCTGGTCATTTGAGAATAAGAGCCTTGAGCCGGAAAATACAGAGGGAGAAGTGTGTGTGTGTGTGTGTGTGTGTGTGTCCCGAATGTGTGTATGCGCTGCAGCATGTGTCGGCTGAGTGCTAGCTTGCAGATTTTGTAACGTGTTTCACGCTTCGCCAGGCACTTCCTGTGGCGCAGGACGCTGCCTCTTACTGATCTGTCTTCCCAGCACGGCAGGGGGTTAGACAAACACCGGGCCCGGAGCACAGCTTCAACTTTCCACTGCGTGGCGTTTAAAAAAACAAAATTCATCTGCTTCGGGCAGAACTACCTGCATTTGCTGCTCTAACCTTCATGGAGTTTGGTTAAAGAATGAACACAAATATCTGATGTTTTGAATCTATATTTTCAGAGGAAATCTGGCAAGAGGAAGGTCTTCATTTGTTCTTAAATCAGAAACTAAGTGGCTCATGTGAGCATTTTTGACAGATTTGTTTGATTACACATTTACAACGGCGAGTGCGACGTCCTACAAAACCTTCCTCCTCAGACGCTCGATGAGCAGCACCTCCTGATCTCAGTGAACTTCGCTGCACAGAGTTAGCGTGCCCTACTTGTACATTTCATCCATAGTTAATACATGACTTCACCCAGTAGACGCACTGAAGCAGAGGCTACACGGTGTATAATCAAACCGTCCCGGCTGCGTTTCTTCAAATGAGCGTCGTTCACCGTAAATGTAAAACAGAGTTATTAATTGCAGACGTGACTCATCATGGGATGATAAGTTTCAGCTGGAATTATGATGCAAAAAAGGTATAATTCTCCAGCAATAATAAATATTGTGCTAACTAGGTGTGTCACGATTTCAATTCTAAATCGAAAATCGATTAGAATGAGCTTTTAAGTATGATCATCGAAATCAAAAGCAGGATTGGCAATTCTTAAGTATTTTTTTCTCTATTTGCACACCTCCGAAGAAAAAAAACAACAAAAACACGTCCGGTAGCCTGCAGCTAAAGACGCAACTTAACGTTAGCTTACTGGCAGCATGCAGCTGCACTTTTCGAGACGCCGTGGCGGTGAAACAACAAAGTTGGAAAATCTTCCTGCTTACGTAAAGCTATGTAAACAAAGAACGAATGATAAAGTGTACGGAAACAGACGAGACTTTGTGGCGCATTCAAGTGCACCTCCTAAACTTTGAGAAGCTGTTGTTGTTGTAAAGCACCCTTCTGCCATCTAGTGGCTTTTCTTTTTGTTGTTTCGCAATTGACTGGTGAAATAAGTTATTGTTATTATATTTGAAATAAATTACTTAAATTTGACCATATGGCCTTAAGCCAGAGATATACTTGCTTTTAACATATGCAAATTCATTGTGTATGTACTCAGAAATTAACGCGACGTCTATGCAAACGGGTGGCTAAACATAAAGTATATCTCTGGGTTTAATGTGGTACATACATTAAAAAATATGTATAGATTATATCATATTTGCTACCATGTAGGCTATCTTTTTAAACAAGAATTTGAAAATGTAAATGACAGTTATCAGGGCATAAAACCAACAAAATGTTGATCTTTACTAATCAAGACTCGATAGTCTAACAATTGCATAGCAGTCAGTCCTGAAATTTTTTTAAAAAAATTTAAAATTTAAGTGAATCGTGACCTTAAAATCAAAAGCATGGATTTGGAGATTCGTGACAGCAGTAGTGGTGAGACACAGACAGTGAGGGAGCTGCCTTACTTCTCCAGCAGCACGGGAGGTCTGCTCATGAGCGTGATCCGCCTCCAGTACCAGATCATGATGATGAGGATGCTGGGTGTGAGGAACGTCTTCATGGCGAACCACACTTTGGTGAATCCTCCGTTCTGATGGATGCTCTTAGAGAAGAAACAATCAGCGTCAACTATTTGCGTTGTGTGTTGTTATTTTATCATCAAAAAAACACCACCAAAAATCAAATACAGGCCTAATCAAACGCCAACTTACAACGAGACGGATGTCCTTGATTTCTCCGATCCCCACGTTGACTTTCTTCCGCTCGTTGACCGGCAGGCGGATGTTGAGCAGATAGTACTTATGGGCCACGCTGCCGACCTCCATGAAAGGCAGCAGGTCGCACTCGTAGTATCGTCCCTCGTTCTCGAAGGTCTGGAAAACACACAGCAGCACACCAAATGTGGTTTAAAAACACATGCACATCTCAAGAAGTCTGCTGCTATTTCTGTGCATTTTTCTAGCTTGCAGATTGCTTTCATTCCTAAAGTTGTCTGTAGCTTTCGTGTGCTCTATGTTAGTAATGTTCTATGTTTTTATATCTTAAGTTTTCTGTACTTTTATTGTATGTCTGTATTGTGTTTCCATGTGCAGGACCCCAGGAAGACTAGAGGCACATGTGTGTGTTTCTAATAGCGTGTACACACCGGGTGCAATTATAAATAATTAATAAATTAATTTGCGCGAATCGCGCGAAGTCGAGTTCTGGTTACAGCTCGATTAGGTCATTCAATTGGACTACTGTCGTTGTCCCAGTAAACATGAACTGAGAATCGAAGTACGTCCACCTCCGTTACAGTAGGTGGCGATATGTTGCCTTTCAGCTGGTTGCTTCCGGTTGACGCGTTAGCAAACAAGCGCCAAACAAGCTAGCAGCAGCAGCATCGAAAACATGGATGCTGACAGTCTTGTTTGAGTTCGACTGAACGTTTACATGCACGAATTAATCGATCTCCAACCGCATTATCTCGGTGTGTTAGTCCGACTTCCAGAAATACGATCAAGTAGGATTTCAGTTTTAGTGTTTTAAAAGTCCGGTTTTAGTCGGACTAATGCAATAACTCGACTTTTTCAAACATCATGTAAACGTACCGACTGTAAAGACGCGAGTTCCGGTCGAGCAGCGCGAAATATCTGAAGTTGAAATATCTGAACTTCCGCAGCGAGCGACTGGACGACTCGCGCGAACGAATCGAGTCAAAACAGAAGATTCCAGCGTCCAAACTCGTGCAAATTAAGCGAGTAGATTATTTTATTCGCGTCTGGTCTGAACGCACAGTAATGTGGATCCTTAAATAAACAATAAACAATCTGTGGAATATACAACATATGTCTGGAATAAGCTGTTTTTTTTTATATTCTAAAGACGAGTCACGCTGATCATTTTTTACCTTGGGAGTCGTGAAGTTGCAGGTGAGCTTCCTCTGTTCGAAAGAGTGAGCCATCTCCGTCCACTCGCTGACGGTGTCGTCTCTGTAGGCCAGGCCCACGTCGATGGTGGCCATCGCTCCGTCCTCTGGAAAAGAATTACCACAGCAGAAATTAGTACAAACATTTGGCAGATATTTCATTGTAAAAAAGACTTTGATTTGGGGGGGTGTGCATTGATATAATCAAAGTACAATTCGTGCAAAAAGCATTACATCCAAAGAATTACACTCTGATCGAACGCTGCATTAAAATCCCTTGTAGCTTTTAATTCAGCGTGCAGATCTGAGACACGTCCGTCTGTATTTCTGTGCTTGTTTTACCTCGTCCCTGCACAACTCTGCTGGCTGTTATCCCAGTGACGGGATAAAATTAAGTCCTGATGACAGACTGCCGTGTCCTTTTAACTGCGAGACCAGCAAACACCGCTCTGCACTGTCATTCCCCACCACAATCTAAAAAAAGGTGTTGTTCATTTCCAGGTACCATGCTAGTGTTTCACATGCTAACACCACTCCACAGCGGTACACTGTAAATAAGATCAGGATGGACATTTTTATTTATTTAAAACATCATGGCTGCAGTTCTAATTGATGTGGTGTTCATTTAAGAAGACTGGATTTGCAACTAGCCTGGTTTTGGTTGGTATATTGTAGTTCTGGGTGGTATATCGGTTTTAATTTCCCATATAATATGCATTTTTCATATACTGCCATACAGGTGCATAGCTGAAACAACTGCTGTAACTGTAAGTGTGTAGCCTTTTTATTAATGATTATAACTTTTACAATTAATAACCCACAACTAACTCTGTTTAACAAGGCAAAACACACATGGCACACCACTATTTATAACATATAAATAACAAACACTAATAATTGTATATTTGCACCCATTTATACAGATGTTTAAAATAACAATTTGACCGACAGCCAATGTTTTTATGCAGGTGTTTATTTAGTTTTTGTTGTTATTTATTCTCCCCCTTTTTTTCCAGGGAAACAAAGAAATCTTCATTATCAAAAACTGTTTTAAAGTATCTTTGAATGAGCACAAATGCAATCATACAAACAATATATAATATAACCCTCTTTCACATGAATTTTTTTTTTTTTTTTTTTTTAAATAACAGCTCCAAAAGCTTTTTAAACATTTTAACGCAGCATTTAGCCAGCGCAAAATTGATGCAAAGCAACAGATGAATATCGGCCACTGCTATCGGTGAATGTCATCTTATTTGCTGAATACTGGCCGACACCGACGTTCGTCCGACATATCGGTGCATCCCTTAAAAATTACACGGCCGAATGGCATGTTTTTATATTCCATCTACTCCTGACAGTCGAATAAGACGCTATAAATCTAGGTTCAGTCATGCAATCAAAAACAAATACAGTGTAGGGCTGTCCTCGACTAAAGAAATCCTCAGTCGATTAATACTCATACAACTAATCGATTAGTTGATTTAAATCGACAGATCTATAAAACTGAGTTTCTCCACAAAGAATCGTGCAAAAGCACCACTTTAAATCTTGTGTTTACCAGAGATGTG
>JAOVVB010026752.1:0-15809 GCA_028570985.1 Heterobranchus longifilis | reverse complement strand
GGTATGTAGCTAATTAGTGTGTCAGTAATGTATTTAGGACCCTGTCCATTTAGTGCTTTGTAGGAGAGAAGGAGGACAGTGACGTCATGACGTAGGGTGTGACATGGGATGTCACATTCCTGAATAACGCACAGAGTTTAAAAATAACATTCACTTTTATTTTCAAATGGGAAGTGAACCCTGGATGAAAGTCCTGTGTGTGAACGATCCGTCCGCCTACCCTCACAACCACCCGGTGAGTGTCTTTTAAACCTACACGCCTGATTTCCGTGTTTTAAATACAATAATGGTGATTGCAATGCGTCTAATACAGAAGCTAAAGGGGTACCCTATGTGTCAATTACACAATCTTATGGCCACTGACCAAGCTGCAGTTTCTGCCAATAGATCCCCTTAAATCCTACACACTGGTTCTTCAATCAAAGGTACTTTGTATTAATATTTCTACATGAGAATTGATTCTCCAAATAAGTACCAATACTTCATCAGTACCAATACTTCTGCATCAATATGTCTATCTCTCTAGTTGCCCCTGGAACCTGATCTGAAAACTTGGAAATTATAGCATTTGTCCTTAATGTTCCTGTAGGTCAATTTACTTCACAACAACAAACAAGATGCAATTGAGCTGACTAATGTCCTGCCATAATCATCATTACATATAACCAGTTATTCTAATGAGGCCATTAATTAGACTAAAAAATGCATTAATTAGCAAATATTCTATGGCCGTGTGTTACTTCACATGGCATACATGGATATGTGATCTCCATATATTAAAGTGTTTATACCTCATTTAATGTGCAAATTTATGTAGTAACATGCACAAAGGTCTAATCAACTATAGTCTAATATGTTTTAGCAGGTGTTATTGTGTTACTGGCTTGTTTACAGAGTGGTATCACACATGATGACAGAAGGATGATGCTATGATGACACAATTTGCTGCAATATACTGTTGTTGTGCGGTTTAAACTCACATACATAAATAAATGCAGGAAGCCAGAATTGATGTCCCAGTTGAAACAATATTTTCGGTTATTTTAATAAGTAATTTTCATATCCTCAAAGTGTCCTGAAATACTGTAAGTTACGCAAGGTATTTCATTCAAACCATGTTTTTTTTAAATCCACTAACATGTTTTCTGTGCCTAAACCGAAACTCATGAAAAATTTAGATCTTTTTCTTTTTTTTTTCCAAAACCTACTGAAACTCACAGAAATGTAGATGTTTTTTTGTTGTGGTGGCAACACGTAATATAACACTATGTGATCCCACCGTGTTAATAGATTGTGGTCATTTCACGCATTTCTGTCAGATCAGATTGGAAATGGTGTAAGTTGAGTAAAAAAGAAACGCACTCCTCTGCTGTGGTGCCCTTTAGAAAGGCTCTGCACCAGTGTGGTGGATTTACTGGGCAGCTCCCTGATGTGACTGTGTAGACTCTGCCCCATTGAGTAAGCTGATTGTTATCTTACAAGCTGGACTGAGCTCAGTTGTTTCAGGTACGGTGGTCACCCAGATGTGGGGTTTTACTGAAGGATTTTCTTTGCTCTTAACTGTGACTTCTCAAAAAGTCTTCTAAAATGTTCACAATGTAATAAAGTTTAACCAGGTTAACAAGTTTAACAAAAGTGTGATGAACTGTTGAAAGGGTACAGGCCATAATTTACTGGTGTCTGGATTTATGTGGAGAAAGTTACAATAAACTCTGGTTATTGTTTTCAGCTAATTTCACATTTTGTACAGTACATCACATGTATTCTTGCCAACATGTCGTTGAATAGTGCGATATTACTTGCGATAAATAAACAGTCAAATCAATTCTGCCTTTCTGCTGTTTTCAGTATACTGCTAATATACAACAAATTGCTTGTTGAATTTTTTTTTTAAGTTAGTTATTTCTGACATTATTTTATTGAACAAATTGAACATTGAACTCAACACAAAAGGCACCTTTTTTTTTTTAAAGTGTCTTTTGCGATATGTCGCAGTCTTTTGCAATGTGTTTATTACGCAAGTTGCTATTGCGATGACGATAAAAAAAGATTTATTGTGCAGCCCTTAATTTTAAAGTTGGCTGCCTTTGTTTCTAAAAAACATCAGGATGGTTTATTTGTTTAGTATTAGGCTATATGTAATCTATGTTATTACTCTGGTATCTGGTATCATTTTGTAAATAATGGTGTCTTGTAATACTGTTTGGGCTGGGCATGATATTATATTCATGCCCAACACAATAATAAAAATCAATTCATTCATTCATTCATTCATTCATTCATTCATTCATTCATTCATTCATTCATTCATTCATTCCAGTAGGCAATTTGTTCATCATTAACAGGAGGATGGCCCAATGAGAGCACCCTAAGGCTGGTTCTTTTAAGTAACCCACTATATGCTATTTAGAGAATTATAGATCCAAGACCAAACTGACAGAAGGCCGGACCGAGAGAAAAAAATGCAATTACAAATCCGACTGTTACTTCAGCACCATGGACAGCGCCATGGATTTATCAATACACAGCACAGTTAGGCTACTGATTTGACTTTACTGCTCCACAACACTGTCTTAGCTAACTTGCACAAACCTCAGTCAGATAAAGGATCAATAAAGAATGAATCTGAATCAATGAGTCAGTCAGGCAGACTAGACTAACATATTCAACTAAACAACCCCTCTGCCCTGCACCAGTGGCCTCAACCTGGCAGCCTGGGGGCCATTTTCGGCCCTCCATCCCCCTCTGTCCGGCCCACGACCTGATGTCAAAAATATAATAAGAGCCGATCGGCAAATTTATTTATTTATTTATTTATTAAACCACCCCATTCAAATGCAATTTAAATCACTCACATTTTATTTGGCGCAAAATAATAAATAAAATACAGGTCAAACTGTCTAGTTAACAAGGGGGGTGTATTTTGGTCATTTTGCTAACAAGGGGGACGGCATCCCCCCCACAACTTATATTTATCATATGTTATATTTTAAAGTAATAGGCAGTTGTTCTCAGGTGGAGTCGAACTGCAGCCTGCGTGAACATTCATTAATAAGTCTGCAGCATCAACAATAATCATGTCTTTTCTGAGCTTGGTGAGCTCAGATAAATCTGAACTGTCCCCACTGAGGTCACCTTCACACGCACAATGCACCTGGAGGGCAGATCAGGCCCGAATTACATACACAATTGTGTGATCAACTTAAATGAAAGCCACAAATTTGCCCTGCCTTTTCGTGTTCGTAAATCTGGCTCTTGATGCTTCACACACGCACACGCACACACACACACACACACACACACACACACACAAACTACAACTAATACTCCAGCGTAGGTGGTGATGAAGTTCTTCTTGTGAGGTTATTTTAAGTTTTTCTTGAGTTAATTAGCTCATATAATGGTCTCTCATTAGCTTTCTTGGTCATTCGGGTCTCTAGCTTGCTCCTATTAACAAACAACTTTGGATTTTGTTTTTAACGTTGTTTCTCTACAGGCTGCTTTGATTGGCGCAAAGATCAGTGAAAACAAAGCCACCTGCATCCTTCGCATCACCCACTACAAACACCAGATCAAAACAGTCTGATGGGAGAGACAAATACAAATTAGTTACCACACACAGATACAGATTTCCACTGTCTGGCGCTGCATAAACAATAATGACTCTATGCCCAGCCTGTTAAATTAAATTTCAAGCATCTCAAACTTGCCCAAAATAGGCAACTGATTAATAATAGACAACAGTTTTTTGTTTTTGTCTTTGTGAGGATGCATTAGAGCCTAAACTAAGAAAAACATTTTAAAAAACCAATAACAGGATGGGTTTTTTTCTTTAGGTCAAAAATGAACATTTATGCTCAAATCGAAAATAGGATTAAGATGCACACGAGTATTATACATCTGGGTCCCTGGGGACTGACTGTAAGAAACAACCATCATTGCAAAAATGTTAACTTATTTCTGCTCAAAACATTATTAGTTATGTAATGGAAGAAAAAATAAACAGATTAATTTAGGAAAGTTACAGTTAATTTGCATATTGTGTACAACGAAAATAGACAGAGGACATGAGGAAATCTCTATCCATCTCTCTCCTTCAAAATGACTGACAGTGCACCTACCCCTTCTATTTGTATCTACAGAAACAGAAAACAAAGCTATAAAGTCATTAGGAACAAATTGACAAAGTCGGGGAAAATTGGAATGATAGAATAAAGCACCTGTGAGATATGACAGAAAGTATACCTCTGGGGTCTGCCGGTACCCCAGGCGGTAGGATGAGTGTTAATGTACATATTTCTTGCTATTTACTTGAAAATAGGGGAACAATGAATTTTGCTATTTGAGATGCACAGTGCCATACTCCAGGGCTAATGGATATTTTTCCTTGACCACCAGCATCGGGGTTTCAACCACTGACGGAGGTCAAATTTGTGTTTCCCCCTGGCATTGAAATTGTCCTCACATTTACAAGAAAAAGCTGACAGTGTAAAACCGTGCACTGCATGTGAGCCCCCAGGTCCCTGAGGCTGCAACACATGGCGGCTCTAATAAGCAATAACACATCAATGCCTCGATTTTAAGCCACTGTCTGAACGCATTTACAGGCTGCCATTTAGCTGGCTGCCTCTAATATACCTGTCCTTATGACGCTAATGCTTGGCTCCATTCCTGTCTCTGACCTGCCTCAGGTGACTGCCTGCACAGCTCAGAAACCCCCCTCCTACTGTTTATTTTTCTTATTAGCATCTGTTGGTCGCCTGTCCAAAGCGATGCTGGCGCTGCACGTGATGCCACCACAACAGCTGGTGTTAAAGTGGAAACCAGAAGTAGTGGAAATCTCAGGGGGAGTGGCGTGCCCTCTATATGACACCAACTTCTCTGGAGTGGCTTTTTACAGGTCTCTCGGCAACCACAGCTGGCACCATAATGGAGGTCATCTGCAGAACTGGAGTTCACTAATGGCTAAATACATAAAGATGCCTCAAAAGCGCAAAAGGTAGAGAGGAAGTTACTTTTAGATTTATTAATTTAACAAAAAACGGTTTTATTTTTAGCCCTAGCTTTCAGCTTTAACGACCAAGTTAGTGAGACAAGTAAGACATTGTCAAGTATTAAAAAGAAGGTCTAAACTGATTTTCGCCTCAATTTTATGTTTTTATGTATGAAAAAGTTGAATTTCTTTTCTCTGGATGACTCACTTAATGTTCTACATTTTTACCAACCCCATCACCAGACGACAGCGTCAATATTGAGCGATCCTACAAAACCCCAGATTACGTCAAATGCAGGGTTGTTGCTCTAACCTGAAAAAGGCGCAACCCCACCCTGTCCGGTAAATGGACTGTACTTATACAGCACTTTTGTGACCACTCAAAGCGCTTTACACTACTAGTTCACCCAGTATCCACCCTGTGCAATATTCAATGTTTGTAAAGATGTTTAACTGTATATATCTGTCTATATATTGTATATATTCTTTTTAGTGCCTATATTTCTTATTATATTGTATCTTATTATATTTTATAAGTCTTTTAATACTTACTGTTCCATTGGATTTTATTTTTCTCATTGTCTCTTATATTTGTTATTATATTTTATTTTATTATATTTAATATTTCTTTAACAGATCCTCCCAGCCTAAGCATTTCACACAATTGTAGTTGTATAACCGGAGTGACCAATAAACATCTTGAATAAATTCACACCACATTCATACACTGGGGGACGGCAGAGGTTTTGGGGATAGCCCCTGACAGAATCGCACTCATGAAACTAATTTACAATACAGATAGGCCTATAATATACTGTGTATTTATCATTGATTGAAATATTACTTTTGGATTAGTTTTTAGCCTACCTTCAACTTAAAAAAAAAAATGCTTCTGAGAAAATAGGCCTACTTCTCATTAAATGAATTATGTAGGAAATGGTTGTTTGACATTTTTTTCTATAGGCCGAGCCCCATCTCTGTGTCCCATGGAGACATGCCTATATCAAAAAGTAATAAAGGTTTGGACGATATGGTGATTATGGGCTACTTATATTTATGCAACCAGAACAACATATACAACTTTTTTTCCTCCAGAAGGGCAGTTCAGCCAAAGAGGGCAAATGGGCTGTTGCTCTGGCAACCTTGTGCACATCCTTGGTCAAATGTGAACTTCTTTATGTCTAACTAATGTTTTTAAAGTTCTTGTTTTTTTACAATGTCAGCACATGACATCTTAGGTATGGTTAAAGTGTAGGAAGGTCAATAAAAATGTTAACGTGAATTGCACATCTGTGCAGAATGCAAACACCAGTCTTCTGTATGAAAATCTGCCACACTACATGCCCATCCACCATACTGACTTCCACACCAGTACATTCTGCCTCACTACATATATATGTAATCAGAGCTGGAAATTAGCACCAGTCACCAGCCAAATGCTGGTAAAATATGCAAATGGCTGCAAGATGTGCTTCACTCACCAGCCAAAAAAAACAATGGTGATCCATTGAGCTGGCAGATTTTGGAATCCACCAGCCACAGTGGCAAGTGGACAAAAAAGTTAATTTCCAACAATCATCCAATATGGACATAGATCCTTGAAAATGAATACTGCTGCTTTTTATTTGCCACTTTTTATGCACCAACATTTGAACCATTGACAATAAAAAAAATAACTGAAATTATCTTGCTATACCATTACCTGATGATGTGTGTATTATCTGCAGCAGCCTCACAGACGGGTCATTTTGAATAAAATGCTTGTCTCGTGGAGCTTTAAATTTGGTTTATTTCTTAATTTTGTTTCTTTGTTTTGATAAATGCTTCACAGAAGCATTTCTTCATTTTAATTAAATACTTAAGTTGATATAGAGCTTAATAACATATACTTTGTGTCCAGAATTGTGAATACTATCAGTTGATTTCAAGCCACATGAAAATACAATTTACTTCCCTGTTTCTGTTTTCTTTCTGTAAGTGGATTATCTGCATTATTCTTAATTTTTCAGTGCTACACTGTATCATATATCCAGCTTTTTCATCTTTTTCTTTTTCTTTTTCTTCAGTTTCCTCTCTTCTTTTTTATCCATTTCACAAGCACTCACATATTATACCATCTGTAGCCCACACTAGAAGGATAAAAGGCGAGAGAAGAGCTTCACATGCAGCTGGCTAAGTTGCTTCTTAAACAGGGCTGCAAAGCGATTGTGAGGTCAACTACACTCAGATTAGAGCTGCACAATTCTGGTCAAAATGAGAATCACAATTTTTTCCACTCAAAATTGAGATCATGATTTTCTCCCACAATTCTTAGGGACACCAATTTTGAAAGAATAAACTGTTTATTGCCGTCCATATTGTCTTCATGCAGACAGTACAACCAATATGATCAGCAGCTAAAGGACAACCTGTCCATCATGGACAGGGAAGTTTTTCTGGCCTTTTTGTTATGTTTCAGGTGGTTGTGCTAATAGGTGGTGTTACTTTTGCTTACAAAATACAACTTTACTGTACAACTTTTTGTAGTGTAAGCACAGCGTTTTTGGAGATGGATTAATTAATTTGTTCTTCCTCACCATTGCTGGGTTTCCACGACTCTTTTTGTTGTTTCTAAAAAAGTGTATTCTTTCACCGCATAAATGAACAACAGAAAATGACAGCATTGTTTGTTTGTTGAAACCGCTTAAACCCCCGTCTACATGCGCACAGATATTACATAGATTGTTAAAAATGCCTTCTAAGGGGCAGATTTTTAAGAGTGTCTTTTTTCTTTTTTTTAAATGGAGGAGAAAAATATCCATATATAGACAGGTCTTAGAAACGACCTTCGCTTATTATGAACATTGCAGGGAGGGGTTGATAACACATATGAGGACTTGTGGCTCAATGAGAATTATCATTTTATAATCAGGGTACAAATAAGTAATGCTTACCTAATGCATGACTCATGATGATTTAATGAAGTGTGTTCCTGGGGTCCACTACAGCACTTGCTAATACAAAGTGAAACCTTTGTGATTTTAACAAAGTTAAACAATTACTTTGTGAGGACAGAAAAAAATACAAGAGTGGTAGTGTGGGTACTTGGTTTCATCCTTTTTTTAATGTCCTAGTTGCAATATTTGCTGTTTTTCTCTAGCGTTCAGTCCTCTTTGTCCTGCTGCTGTTAATACAGACATGCCACATTAAAGTAATCGCAGAACTTTTGTAAAAAAAATAATAAATGTCTCCGACTACACTTGCCTGTATTCCCTTTTTGAGAGCGTCGAGAACCATGAGACAGTCTGGGGCTGATTATTGCCTACAACCTCACAATACGATACGCATCACAATACGGAGTACATGATATGACACATATCGCAATACACGTTGACAGAATAATGACTATGCTCTACACAGAATTTACTACAACAGTTGTTGTTTATTATTCTATATAACGGTGATCACCTAACTTAAAACACTTAGCCTAAAATAAGGGCCCACAGTGATCTTAAAAGGAAAATGTAGCCTAATATTGTGTTTCTAATCCCAGAGTTGTTAATAAATAAATATTTTCAGCATTTGCTGCTGTATCGATATCTGTATCGATTTTTTGAGCACAGCCCTGTCTCCCATACAGGTGTATTCACTTACTCTGGCTGATTAGAGGAGTTACATGATGCCACCACAGCTTACAGAAATAGAGACTATTCACAGTCAGTGAACTACTGCCAGAACATGCTAGTCTAATAAGTCACATTAGCTTCTATTTTCTCTATACTGTGACATTTACTCCTCCCTGGCATTTCATTCTCACATACATCATTTCACAATTGTACATAATTTCATTGAACAAAGAGTCTCAGCGCTAATGTGACAATTCACACAAAAAGCATTGGCTCCTGCCAACCATTTCTCTGTTTAGGAGTAGTTTATACTCTTGACAGAGGGGGCTAAAGAAAAGTTGATGGGGCAACACAGCTAATAAGTTAAAGAAAAGTGTTCAGAGAATGGCTGGTATTTCAGCTCTTGTCGAGGGCAAATTAATTCCCTAACATAAAGTGTGAGTGGCTGGCGGTGGTGTATGTGGGGCTTACCTCCAGTTAGCATCACGCAGAAGCTAGCTCCGACCCAGTAGTTCCCGACTAACGGCCAGCCCAGGCGGCGTCAGATGCGCTTGCTGTTCACGTTTTTGTTGGTGGTGATTGGTTCCAAAACGAAACAAAGCTGGAGGGAGGTAAAGTTCTCAAGGCCAAAGTCCAAAGTTACTCCGGGGTGCATGCAGTCTCTTAAATTACATCCACGGTTCCTTCAGGTGTCCTGTCCTGTCTCCTATCTTGGTTGTTCAACGTCCGTCAGGTGAGAATCGTCAGAATGCCGTCGCGGACGCTGGCAGTGTTGCCAGATCTCGCGAGAGAAACAAGCCTTGTCACAACTAAGCCCCGCCCACTACAATAGCTTCCTCCACACACAAAAAAAACGCCTTTTTGTTGTAATTCAGGTTTGTTACTAAGTTTTCCAATAGATAGCCTAAACAAAATAATGACACACAATAACATATTACAGTGAATCTATGTAGAACAGGTAGGCTAACACAGCAAATGGAAAAATAGGGGCAGGCAAGAACAGTAGTAGGCATACATACAGTCCTGAGAGATGGTCTAATAATGAGGCAAAAGTGAAAACATCTGTGTGGTTTTAATGTGGGTGCATAGGGGTTTTAACTTCTGCAATCGCGAATAATTATCAGAGGAACAGATTAATACACAAGCAAATGAACTGCTAGAGGGACTGAACAAATCTTGTTGTGATGCATTTGCACCTCCATGAGGTGAGATTAAAGATTCAAATAGTTTCTGTAGAGAATCAGAAATGGTATTGGATTTTGTTTTCGACCAACTGCTTCAAGTGTAGCCCGAACCCAACTGAAATGTAAACTGACTTCTGCTTGCAAATTTGTTAATTTGTTCACTTTAAAGTCACAAAATGATGATTCTTTAGGAGTCCATCACTACTAGGATGTGAACTGATGACGAGTGAGGGAATACTGTGAGCAGGCACTTCCTCTGTGGGCTGTGGATGAAAAAAGAAAGCTGGACAGAATAATAATAATAGTCATACTAGAGCTGTGCTACACAAAGGGTCAGGGAGTAATTACATGGAGAGAGAATAATCTCATTATTAAAAAATCATAGTCATTGCAAAACCTCAGTCAGATCATTAAAAAAATAGATAATTACTTGTTAAATACTACAAAAGGTTATAAGGGAAAAAAAGATCAGAATGTGAGATTAGTGACAGTGATATAATGACAATGGTAATTCTAAATTACAGTCTATTTAATGCCTGGAGCGGCTGTCTGAGACTGGGAGCAGATTACAGAAACATTAACTTCTTTCCAGAGGCAATTTATCTTACAGCACAAGTTAAGAACGCATTGTGATTAAGGCTGCAGTCACACATACAATCAGTGCAATCTGGGATGGTGCAGAAGTGAATTGCCTCGACTCAATTCTGATATATATTCTGATATGTGGTAATTAAGGACGCAAAGATAGATGGGATGTTTAGAGCCAGACTAAATGTGCAGCAGTAATAGAAAAGAAGATCTTTTTTTGCAACATCCCAGTGTACTGCTGCATGTTGTACTGCTGTGGTGTGTTTGGTGTGTGTGGAGTCTTTTATCAGTCGCAGCAGGTCAGACCGTGACTCTGGTTTGATTCGCTTTGACCCCAAGTGTGCAGGTTTGCCTCAGAGAGATGCAGAGTCCACGCAGCATCGCCAACCCTTAGGGATGCTGTTCTGTAGTCGACATACTGTAATGACCTGGTGTCACCCTGTGGATCCACAGAGAATCAGAAATAATAAAAAAAACACAGGAAATACAGAGCGTGGAGCAGGTTTACTGCAGTTTCCGTCAGTCACATTTATTCACAGAGGCCTTAATCAGATTTACACAACGTGATCGCTTTGGAAAGCGTATAAATAGTTTGTTTCGTGTGTCATGTAACACATTTTGCAACAAGTCCTGCAAACCATACTGTACGACCATATGTGTCATTTGTTCATACTCTCAAATACGACCCACGCGAGCATTTTACTAAAATAGCGTCCCTATCTGTCAGAGTAAATACGACCCATATAACCATTTTTCACCCTTATCTAAACGTTACGTTCACGTTTTTAAACATGCCGTTAATGTTGTTAAACCTGACTTTGCAGTAGGTTTAGGTTTAGGCAACAAAACAACTTGGGGTTAGAAAAAAAGTCATGGTTTAGGTTAAAAAATCTGTATATTTGAGACATTAAATCACTTCCATGGAAGTCACATGATGCAGCACATACGTCCCATGACCATACATTCTATGCCCATGACGTGCCATGTCCAATGACGTGGTATGTCACGTACTTCTGGTTGTTACGTTCACTTAAAACTAAGTTGTTGTTTAATTTTACTTTCAGCAGGACACGAACCCCGGTGTCCTGGGTGAAGTCCTGTGTATATGGGTCGTAGTTACTCTGACCGCTAGGGACACTATTTCAATAAATACTCATATGGGTCGTATTTGAGAGTAGGAACAAATGACACATATTGTCGTATCACAGTAGGAGTAGGAAAAAACATCAAGCACCAGTCTCCTGGGTGAAAGTCCTGTGTTTGTTTGTCACCACCCCTCCTTCCCTAAATGAACTTCATCTTTACTACGTCTCCTCACTTCTCAGAGCAGTTTCTCTGAGCGTCTAATATTGACGCGGATGGATTTACAGTTGAAAGCACGGTGCAAATACACATGATGTAAATTGACACATAGATTGACACATCAATAAACGTGAAATTATTTAAATTGGCATGTATTCATACGCCATTTCGGGAGACCAGGCTGGATTTTAGACTTGAGACTTGACTTGCTGCTCAACAGAAAACATTTTTAAAAAAGCAGAGAAACTGGATGCTCACTGGGATGATTAAAACTAAAAACACTGTGTGTGTCATTTGTCGGACTTTGTCTTTCAGCTGCGTTTCTTTCTTCTGTGAAGCAAAGGAAATAAAAACGAAGCAGCAGACAGAGGTTCATTACAGCACAGGGAACCAATTGGCCACACTATCGTTTTTCCGATAGAGTCGGCTAACCACTGCTTTGGGTGATTATAGATTTATCTATCTCTGCTTCCTCTTCACCTCTTCACACATCACAGACTCTCGCTAAATGTTTCCCTTTGGGGATGAATCGAGGGAGCTTGATAAATCGTGCTTATGTGCGGGAGGCTTTTAACTGATCTCTGTGAACATCAGGCCACTAAGAGTCACCGGAGCATTTCCAATGGTTTCCCCCCCCACTATGTTTATGTCAATATTGTTGTTTATTATGCTGATATTTTTTTATGTAACATCTTCTAAACGAGGTAGTTCCTTGGAGATTAAATATCTCGTTTTGAACTGAGACATGGCAGAGAAGAACATTCACAAACATAAAAGCTGCTGCCAGAAACATAAATAATGAACAAAACTGCAACACCTCATAAAAAAACAACTGCTAGGATGGAATTCATAATATGTTTTAAATTATTTTAATATTAACCTTTGTGGCTCACTAGGGACATTTTTGGCTTTTGAATTTATAGATAATTTTGGCTGTGTTAATGCATATGACATACATTTTAGCAAGGGTGAGAGTTTTTATTTATTTATTTCGAATTTTGGAACCTCAGTAATAAGTCTATAATAAACTGTGTAGCCAAAATACTGACACTCAGACCCTTAAGGACAAAAATGTCCCCATTGAAACCCATTAAAGCCATAGGCAATCTAGGGCAATCTTGTATCAGGAGAGATTTAGGAGATTTGGACCAAAGTATATGGAGCACACAGACTTGGGGCAGAAAACTTTATTAAAGGGGACATAGCATGAAAAACTCAGTGCTTGTGCACATATAATTGGGTATCTGCAGTACCTACCAACCCACAAACTGTGAAATAAGACAACACAGTCAGTTTTTTTGTGGGCTGATCAGTAAACATGGCATTCAACAAGCCATTCAGATTTGGCTCCCCTCCCTTCCCCTTATATGTCACATGACGGCTCATTAGCATTAGCTTTTTGTTTCAGACAGAGGGTGAATACAGGTATATTCAGACAGACAGTATGAGAAAAATAATGTGTTCTTTGAATATTAAATCATGTAAACATGTTCTAGTAGAAACCCAAAAAACAAATATCAACCTGAAAATGAGCTACAATAATATCAAGATATCAGGATGTATACAAACAGTATCAAGAAAAAAGTGAAATATCAGTCGATTGAATGGACCTTTTCATTTGTTATCAGTCACAGATCTAGTCAGTAGAGGCCAGTTCCCCACACTAGAAGGTCCAGAAGGCTCTTATCAGCTTATTGAATGGAGCTGCCACCAGCCCCATTTAAATGCAGACTGATAACTTTGGTAGGTTTTCGGTTTCACTTTAACAACACATAAAAACATCTACATTACGGTTACTTTTGTTAGGTTTAGGCACCGAAAACATGTTGGTACATTTGGAAAAAAAACATCTACATTTCATGACTTCCATTAGGTTTAGGCTCAGAAAACAGTCGTTAGGGTTAGAAAAAAACATCATGGTTTGGATGTTAAAATGTTGTTTCAAATGGGATGCAAACTCCGGTCTCCTGCGTGTAAATCCTGGATGCACTTTATACGTCATCATCTGGCTCCCACCATTTCCACAGTCACAATTACAACCATATGAATCAATGATGACAGCCTTCTGAACCCACTAGTAGGTGTAGCAGGCCCTCCTGACCCAGATCTGTGGGACTGATAACGAATGAAAAGGCCCATTCAATCGAGTGATATAATTTGGATATGGTTCCAACCGTTTTAAAAAGAAAAGAGAAGAAAGAGCTCCACTGCCTTAAAACTATAGTCACTGCTGACTGTTTAATATTTTAAAATATCTCTCTTATGTTACTATTTTCAAACCAAAGATAATTAAGGGAAATAACCTTCACTTTAACTCCAAAACCCTAATTTAGTGAAATAATGAAAACCTCATTTTAGAATTCAATCCCTTCATTTTCTCTCTTTGCATTTGTCCTGCAGCAGAAAGACCCGACCCTCCTTCTATACCGTCGTCTCCATTATGAAAATTACACCTCCTCCTCCTCCGCCCCTACTTATCCCTGTCTCCCCCACTTTTCTCTGCGTGCCGCTGGCTGCCACGACACCTCTCTCATAATTCCTGCTGCTATATGGCTGCCATCAGGTGATGAAATGGTTTCCTTGACCAGAGCGGGGCCTGGCAGTTGTTTTAGTGTTTGGGTTTTAGCAGAGCAATAAAGCATTGCTGGCTAACCCCCGGCTGACAGAGAGCGATATCTAATAGGCCTGTCGCTCTCGTGCCAAATCGCTTGCTGCATTTCAATTAAGGGCTCTTCAGGGGCGAAAAGGCAATATCAGACATGGAGTGTGTGCAAGTTGGTATTAATGCATACATGCACACAGTGTTTGTTTATTGTTTGACCTTTTATAGAATGATGTACGTGCAAAGTTTGACACTAGACGTTTGTGCCTATACGTTTTTGGTTACTTTACCGAATAAACTGCAACAGAAATATATAATACATATAATTTAGAGACTGTCCTCCCCCGAGAAACAACACCATAGGTCATTTGTACAAACAGCTTATTACAACCCATAATTATGGTTATTGTTAGGCGGCGCTCTGTCAGGAGCAAGAAAGACGCTGACCCAGGAGACACCCGCTTTGAATGTTATCACACGATTTAATGCGCTAATAACATGCTTATCATCCTGATACATATGGGTCAGTAGGCCGGTTCCCCAGAGTAGAAGGTCCAGAAGGCTCTTATCAGCCCCATTGAAGGGGGATAATACCAGCCCATTCAATGCATTTCCATGACCTTTGTTAGGTTTAAGCATCGAAAACACATCGGTTCATTTACAAAAAAATCTCTACATTTCTGTGACTTTCATTAGGTTTAAGTACCAAAAACACATCGGTACGTTTACAAAAAATCTCTACATTTCTGTGACTTTCATTAGGTTTAAGCATTGAAAACACATTACAACCTATGTGGTCATATGGGTTGGAAATTTGCATTTGCTAAAACAGCATTCATTAGAATATGCCACAAAGATTTTGTGGCCTAATACATTCAGAAACAAATAAAGATTACATTTCTTACATTCCTCCAGCTCATGTGCTTCTTTGTTCACCCAGCACTAAATGAGTCCTCATGAAATCTCACAGGTGTATCAACATATTGACCTTTCCGCTTGCACTGTTCTCACCCCTTTTCTCTTTTAATGCTTTCATGCTCACAACATAATAAACCCTTTTTATATAGTTTAGCATATCATAGGAGACCTTTACTCTGAAAGCACACTCAATCTTTACACTTACTTCACCACCACTGGATCAAAAAGAAACTTTGGACTTGACTGAGAATATTACAGCCTAACATTGGCTGTAGAGCTCTTAGTTGTGTTTCCAATTTTTAAAAGGGTTTGTTATTTCAAGTAAGCACAGTGAACATCAATTTCTCTCTGTGTCTCTCTCTCTCTCTCTCTGTCTCTGTCTCTCTCTCTCCACATTATTCTCTCTCTCTTTTCTTCTGCTCCAGAAAAGCTTTATCCTCTGCACCTTCTGTTCTATTGTGCAGCGACGCTGCCCTCATCAAAGTGAAGCAAAAGGGCGAGGAGAGAGTTCAGCATGCTGTACAAAGAACAGACACTGCAACATTGTGTGTGTGTGTGTGTGTGTGTGTGTGTGTGTGTGTGTGTGTGTGTGTGTGTGTGTGTGTGTGTGTGTGTGT